>JBAKBP010003583.1:0-150399 GCA_037953745.1 Lithodes maja
GACAAAGACGAAGACTTCGACGACGACGACGAAGACTTCGACGACGACGACGAAGACTTCGAAGACGACGACGAAGACTTCGACGACGACGACGAAGACGAAGACTTCGACGACGACGATGAAGACTTCGACGACGACGACGAAGACTTCGACTACGACGACGAAGGCTTCGACGACGACGACGAAGACTTCGACGACGACGACGACGAAGACTTCGACGACGACGACGAAGACTTCGACGACGACGACGAAGACTTCGACGACGACGACGAAGACTTCGACGACGACGACGAAGACTTCGACGACGACGACGAAGACTTCGACGACGAAGTCTTCGACGACGAAGACTTCGACGACGACGACAAAGACTTCGACGACGGCGACGAAGACTTCGACGACGACGATGAAGACTTCGACGACGACGACGAAGGCGAAGACTTCGCCGACGACGACGACGACGAAGACTTCGACGACGACGACGAAGACTTCGACGACGACGACGAAGACTTCGACGACGACGATGAAGACTTCGATGACGACGACGAAGAGTTCGACGACGACGAAGACTTCGAGGACGACGAAGACTTCGAAGGCGACGACGAAGACTTGGATGACGACGACGAAGACTTCGACGACGACGACGAACAGTTCAACGACGACGAAGACTTCGACGACGACGACGAAGACTTCGACGACGAAGACTTCGACGACGAAGACTTCGACGACGAAGACTTCGACGACGAAGCCTTGGGCGACGACGACGAAGACTTGGACGACGACGACGAAGACGTCGACGACGACGACGAAGACTTCGACGACGAAGACTTCGACGACGAAGACTTCGATGACGAAGACATGGACGACGAAGACTTCGACGACGACGACGAAGACTTCGACGACGACGATGAAGACTTCGACAACGACGACGAAGACTTCGACGACGACGACGAAGACTTCGACGACGACGACGAAGACTTCGACGACGACGACGAAGACTTCGACGACGACGACGAAGACTTCGACGACGGCGACGAAGACGAAGACTTCGACGACGACGACGAAGACTTCGACGACGACGACGAAGACTTCGACGGCGACGACGAAGACTTCGACGGCGACGACGAAGACTTCGACGACGGCGACGAAGACTTCGACGACGACGACAATGACGAAGTCTTCATCGTCGTCGTCGAAGTCTTCGTCGTCGTCGTCGAAGTCTTCGTCGTCGTCGTCGAAGTCTTCGTCGTCGTCATCGTCGAAGTCTTTGTCGTCGTCGAAGTCGTCGTCGTCGAAGTCTTCGTCGTCGTCGTCGTCGAAGTCTTCGTCGTCGTCGTCATCGAAGTCTTTGTCGTCGTCGACGTCGTCGTCGTCGACGTCGTCGTCGTCGAAGTCTTCGTCGTCATCGTCGAAGTCTTCGTCGTCATCGTCGAAGTCTTCGTCGTCGTCGTCGACGTCTTCGTCGTCGTCGTCCAAGTCTTCGTCGTCGTCGCCCAAGGCTTCGTCGTCGAAGTCTTCGTCGTCGAAGTCTTCGTCGTCGTTGAACTCTTCGTCGTCGTCGTCGAAGTCTTCGTCGTCGTCGTCGAAGTCTTCGTCGTCATCGTCGAAGTCTTCGTCGTCGTCGTCGGCGGCGAAGTCTTCGCCTTCGTCGTCGTCGTCGAAGTCTTCGTCGTCGTCGTCGAAGTCTTCGTCGCCGTCGTCGAAGTCTTCGTCGTCGTCGTCGAAGTCTTCGTCGTCGTCGTCGAAGTCTGCGTCGTCGTCGTCGAAGTCTTCGTCGTCGTCGTCGTCGAAGTCTTTGTCGTCGTCGAAGTCGTCGTCGTCGAAGTCTTCGTCGTCGTCGTCGTCGAAGTCTTTGTCGTCGTCGACGTCGTCGTCGTCGAAGTCTTCGTCGTCATCGTCGAAGTCTTCGTCGTCATCGTCGAAGTCTTCGTCGTCGTCGTCGACGTCTTCGTCGTCGTCGTCCAAGTCTTCGTCGTCGTCGCCCAAGGCTTCGTCGTCGAAGTCTTCGTCGTCGAAGTCTTCGTCGTCGAAGTCTTCGTCGTCGTCGTCGAAGTCTTCGTCGTCGTTGAACTCTTCGTCGTCGTCGTCGAAGTCTTCGTCGTCGTCATCCAAGTCTTCGTCGTCGCCTTCGAAGTCTTCGTCGTCGTCGAAGTCTTCGTCGTCGTTGAACTCTTCGTCGTCGTCATCGAAGTCTTCATCGTCGTCGTCGAAGTCTTCGTCGTCGTCGTCGAAGTCTTCGTCGTCGTCGTCGAAGTCTTCGTCGTCATCGTCGAAGTCTTCGTCGTCGTCGTCGTCGGCGAAGTCTTCGCCTTCGTCGTCGTCGGCGAAGTCTTCGCCTTCGTCGTCGTCGTCGAAGTCTTCGTCGTCGTCGTCGAAGTCTTCGTCGCCGTAGTCGAAGTCTTCGTCGTCGTCGTCGAAGTCTTCGTCGTCGTCGTCGAAGTCTTCGTCGTCGTCGTCGTCGAAGTCTTTGTCGTCGTCGAAGTCGTCGTCGTCGAAGTCTTCGTCGTCGTCGTCGTCGAAGTCTTTGTCGTCGTCGACGTCGTCGTCGTCGAAGTCTTCGTCGTCATCGTCGAAGTCTTCGTCGTCATCGTCGAAGTCTTCGTCGTCGTCGTCGAAGTATTCGTCGTCGTCGTCGAAGTCATCGTCGTCGTAGTCGAAGACTTCGTCGTCGTGAAGTCTTCGTCGTCGTCGTCGAAGTCTTCGTTTTCGTCGTCGTCGTCGAAGTCTTCGTCGTCGTCGTCGAAGTCTTCGTCGTCGTCGTCGAAGTCTTCGTCGTCGTCGTCGAAGTTTTCGTCGTCCATGTCTTCGTCATCGAAGTCTTCGTCGTCGAAGTCTTCGTCGTCGAAGTCTTCGTCGTCGTCGTCGAAGTCTTCGTCGTCGTCGTCGAAGTCTTCGTCGTCGTCGTCGAAGTCTTCGTCGTCGTCGTCGAAGTCTTCGTCGTCGAAGTCTTCGTCGTCGAAGTCTTCGTCTTTGTCGTCGTCGTCGAAGTCTTCGTCTTTGTCGTCGTCGTCGAAGTTTTCGTCGTCGTCGTCGAAGTCTTCGTCGTCGTCGTCGAAGTCTTCGTCGTCGTCGTCGAAGTCTTCGTCGTTGTTGTCGAAGTCTTCGTCGTCGATGTCTTTGTCGTCGAAGTCTTCGTCGTCGAAGTCTTCGTCGTCGAAGTCTTCGTCGTCGTCGTCCAAGTCTTCGTCGTCGGCGTCGAAGTCTTCGTCGTCGGCGTCGAAGTCTTCGTCGCCGTCGTCGAAGTCTTCGTCGTCGTCGTCGAAGTCTTCGTCGTCGAAGTCTTCGTCGTCGAAGTCTTCGTCGTCGAAGTCTTCGTCGTCGAAGACTTCGTCGTCGAAGTCTTCGTCGTCGTCGTCGAAGTCTTCGTCGCCGTCGTCTAAGTCTTCGTCGTCGTCGTCGAAGTCTTCGTCGTCGTCGTTGAAGTCTTCGTCGTCGTCGTCGAAGTCTTCGTCGTCCATGTCTTCGTCATCGAAGTCTTCGTCGTCGAAGTCTTCGTCGTCGAAGTCTTCGTCGTCGAAGTCTTCGTCGTCGTCGTCGAAGTCTTCGTCGTCGTCGTCGAAGTCTTTGTCGTCGTCGTCGAAGTCTTCGTCGTCGTCGTCGAAGTCTTCGTCGTCGTCGTCGACGTCTTCGTCGTCGACGTCTTCGTCGTCGTCGTCCAAGTCTTCGTCGTCGTCGCCCAAGGCTTCGTCGTCGAAGTCTTCGTCGTCGAAGTCTTCGTCGTCGTCGTCGAAGTCTTCGTCGTCGTTGAACTCTTCGTCGTCGTCGTCGAAGTCTTCGTCGTCGTCATCCAAGTCTTCGTCGTCGCCTTCGAAGTCTTCGTCGTCGTCGAAATCTTCGTCGTCGTTGAACTCTTCGTCGTCGTCATCGAAGTCTTCATCGTCGTCGTCGAAGTCTTCGTCGTCGTCGTCGAAGTCTTCGTCGTCGTCGTCGAAGTCTTCGTCGTCATCGTCGAAGTCTTCGTCGTCGTCGTCGTCGGCGAAGTCTTCGCCTTCGTCGTCGTCGTCGAAGTCTTCGTCGTCGTCGTCGAAGTCTTCGTCGCCGTCGTCGAAGTCTTCGTCGTCGTCGTCGAAGTCTTCGTCGTCGAAGACTTCGTCGTCGAAGTCTTCGTCGTCGTCGTCGAAGTCTTCGTCGTCGTCGTCGAAGTCTTCGTCGTCGTCGTCGAAGTCTTCGTCGTCGTCGTCGTCGAAGTCTTTGTCGTCGTCGAAGTCGTCGTCGTCGAAGTCTTCGTCGTCGTCGTCGTCGAAGTCTTTGTCGTCGTCGACGTCGTCGTCGTCGAAGTCTTCGTCGTCATCGTCGAAGTCTTCGTCGTCATCGTCGAAGTCTTCGTCGTCGTCGTCGACGTCTTCGTCGTCGTCGTCCAAGTCTTCGTCGTCGTCGCCCAAGGCTTCGTCGTCGAAGTCTTCGTCGTCGAAGTCTTCGTCGTCGAAGTCTTCGTCGTCGTCGTCGAAGTCTTCGTCGTCGTTGAACTCTTCGTCGTCGTCGTCGAAGTCTTCGTCGTCGTCATCCAAGTCTTCGTCGTCGCCTTCGAAGTCTTCGTCGTCGTCGAAGTCTTCGTCGTCGTTGAACTCTTCGTCGTCGTCATCGAAGTCTTCATCGTCGTCGTCGAAGTCTTTGTCGTCGTCGTCGAAGTCTTCGTCGTCGTCGTCGAAGTCTTCGTCGTCATCGTCGAAGTCTTCGTCGTCGTCGTCGTCGGCGAAGTCTTCGCCTTCGTCGTCGTCGTCGAAGTCTTCGTCGTCGTCGTCGAAGTCTTCGTCGCCGTCGTCGAAGTCTTCGTCGTCGTCGTCGAAGTCTTCGTCGTCGAAGACTTCGTCGTCGAAGTCTTCGTCGTCGTCGTCGAAGTCTTCGTCGTCGTCGTCGAAGTCTTCGTCGTCGTCGTCGTCGAAGTCTTTGTCGTCGTCGAAGTCGTCGTCGTCGAAGTCTTCGTCGTCGTCGTCGTCGAAGTCTTTGTCGTCGTCGTCGTCGAAGTCTTCGTCGTCATCGTCGAAGTCTTCGTCGTCATCGTCGAAGTCTTCGTCGTCGTCGTCGAAGGATTCGTCGTCGTCGTCGAAGTCATCGTCGTCGTAGTCGAAGACTTCGTCGTCGTGAAGTCTTCGTCGTCGAAGTCTTCGTCTTCGTCGTCGTCGTCGAAGTCTTCGTCGTCGTCGTCGAAGTCTTCGTCGTCGTCGTCGAAGTCTTCGTCGTCGTCGTCGAAGTCTTCGTCGTCGTCGTCGAAGTCTTCGTCGTCCATGTCTTCGTCATCGAAGTCTTCGTCGTCGAAGTCTTCGTCGTCGAAGTCTTCGTCGTCGTCGTCGAAGTCTTCGTCGTCGTCGTCGAAGTCTTCGTCGTCGTCGTCGAAGTCTTCGTCGTCGAAGTCTTCGTCGTCGAAGTCTTCGTCTTTGTCGTCGTCGTCGAAGTCTTCGTCTTTGTCGTCGTCGTCGAAGTTTTCGTCGTCGTCGTCGAAGTCTTCGTCGTCGTCGTCGAAGTCTTCGTCGTCGTCGTCGAAGTCTTCGTCGTTGTTGTCGAAGTCTTCGTCGTCGATGTCTTTGTCGTCGAAGTCTTCGTCGTCGAAGTCTTCGTCGTCGAAGTCTTCGTCGTCGTCGTCCAAGTCTTCGTCGTCGGCGTCGAAGTCTTCGTCGTCGGCGTCGAAGTCTTCGTCGCCGTCGTCGAAGTCTTCGTCGTCGTCGTCGAAGTCTTCGTCGTCGAAGTCTTCGTCGTCGAAGTCTTCGTCGTCGAAGACTTCGTCGTCGAAGTCTTCGTCGTCGTCGTCGAAGTCTTCGTCGCCGTCGTCTAAGTCTTCGTCGTCGTCGTCGAAGTCTTCGTCGTCGTCGTCGAAGTCTTCGTCGTCGTCGTCGAAGTCTTCGTCGTCCATGTCTTCGTCATCGAAGTCTTCGTCGTCGAAGTCTTCGTCGTCGAAGTCTTCGTCGTCGAAGTCTTCGTCGTCGTCGTCAAAGCCTTCGTCGTCGTCGTCGAAGTCTTCGTCGTCGTCGTCGTCGAAGTCTTCGTCGTCGTCGTCGAAGTCTTCGTCGTCGTCGTCGACGTCTTCGTCGTCGTCGTCCAAGTCTTCGTCGTCGTCGCCCAAGGCTTCGTCGTCGAAGTCTTCGTCGTCGAAGTCTTCGTCGTCGAAGTCTTCGTCGTCGAAGTCTTCGTCATCGTCGTCGAAGTCTTCGTCGTCGTTGAACTCTTCGTCGTCGTCGTCATCCAAGTCTTCGTCGTCGCCTTCGAAGTCTTCGTCGTCGTCGAAGTCTTCGTCGTCGTTGAACTCTTCGTCGTCGTCATCGAAGTCTTCATCGTCGTCGTCGAAGTCTTCGTCGTCGTCGTCGAAGTCTTCGTCGTCGTCGTCGAAGTCTTCGTCGTCATCGTCGAAGTCTTCGTCGTCGTCGTCGTCGGCGAAGTCTTCGCCTTCGTCGTCGTCGTCGAAGTCTTCGTCGTCGTCGTCGAAGTCTTCGTCGTCATCGTCGAAGTCTTCGTCGTCGAAGACTTCGTCGTCGAAGTCTTCGTCGTCGTCTTCGTCGTCGTCGTCGAAGTCTTCGTCGTCGTCGTCGAAGTCTTCGTCGTCGTCGTCGAAGTCTTCGTCGTCGTCGTCGAAGTCTTCGTCGTCGTCGTCGTCGAAGTCTTTGTCGTCGTCGAAGTCGTCGTCGTCGAAGTCTTCGTCGTCGTCGTCGTCGAAGTCTTTGTCGTCGTCGACGTCGTCGTCGTCGAAGTCTTCGTCGTCATCGTCGAAGTCTTCGTCGTCATCGTCGAAGTCTTCGTCGTCGTCGTCGACGTCTTCGTCGTCGTCGTCCAAGTCTTCGTCGTCGTCGCCCAAGGCTTCGTCGTCGAAGTCTTCGTCGTCGAAGTCTTCGTCGTCGAAGTCTTCGTCGTCGTCGTCGAAGTCTTCGTCGTTGTTGAACTCTTCGTCGTCGTCGTCGAAGTCTTCGTCGTCGTCATCCAAGTCTTCGTCGTCGCCTTCGAAGTCTTCGTCGTCGTCGAAGTCTTCGTCGTCGTTGAACTCTTCGTCGTCGTCATCGAAGTCTTCATCGTCGTCGTCGAAGTCTTCGTCGTCGTCGTCGAAGTCTTCGTCGTCGTCGTCGAAGTCTTCGTCGTCATCGTCGAAGTCTTCGTCGTCGTCGTCGTCGGCGAAGTCTTCGCCTTCGTCGTCGTCGTCGAAGTCTTCGTCGTCGTCGTCGAAGTCTTCGTCGCCGTCGTCGAAGTCTTCGTCGTCGTCGTCGAAGTCTTCGTCGTCGAAGACTTCGTCGTCGAAGTCTTCGTCGTCGTCGTCGAAGTCTTCGTCGTCGTCGTCGAAGTCTTCGTCGTCGTCGTCGTCGAAGTCTTTGTCGTCGTCGAAGTCGTCGTCGTCGAAGTCTTCGTCGTCGTCGTCGTCGAAGTCTTTGTCGTCGTCGACGTCGTCGTCGTCGAAGTCTTCGTCGTCATCGTCGAAGTCTTCGTCGTCATCGTCGAAGTCTTCGTCGTCGTCGTCGAAGTATTCGTCGTCGTCGTCGAAGTCATCGTCGTCGTAGTCGAAGACTTCGTCGTCGTGAAGTCTTCGTCGTCGTCGTCGAAGTCTTCTTCGTCGTCATCGAAGTCTTCGTCGTCGTCGTCGAAGTCTTTGTCGTCGTCGTCGAAGTCTTCGTCGTCGTCGTCGAAGTCTTCGTCATCGTCGTCGAAGTCTTCGTCTTCGTCGTCGAAATCTTCGTCGTCGTCGAAGTCTTCGTCGTCGTCGTCGAAGTCTTCGTCGTAGTCGTCGAAGTCTTCGTCGTCGTTGGAGAAGTCTTCGTCTTCGTCGTCGAAGTCTTCGTCTTCGTCGTCGTCGTCAAAGTCTTCTTCGTCGTCGTCGAAGTCTTCGTCGTCGTCGAAGTCTTCGTCGTCGTCGTCGAAGTCTTTGTCGTCGTCGTCGAAGTCTTGGTCGTCGTCGTCGAAGTCTTCGTCGTCGTCGTCGAAGTCTTCGTCTTCGTCGTCGAAGTCTTCGTCATCGTCGTCGAAGTCTTCGTCGTCGTCGTCGAAGTCTTCGTCGTCGTCGTCGTCGAAGTCTTCGTCTTCGTCGTCGTCGTAGAAGTCTTCGTCGTCGTCGTCGTCGTCGAAGTCTCCGTCGTTGTCGTCGAACACTTCGTCGTTGTCGTCGAAGTCTTCGTCGTCTTCGTCGTCGTCATCGAAGTCTTCGTCGTCGTCGTCGAAGTCTTCGTCGTCGTCGTCGAAGTCTTCGTCGTCATCGTCGAAGTCTTCGTCTTCTTCGTCGTCGTAGAAGTCTTCATCGTCGTCTTCGTCGTCGAAGTCTTCGTCGTCGTCGTCGAAGTCTTCGTCGTCGTCGTCGAACACTTTGTCATTGTCGTCGAAGTCTTTGTCGTCGTCGTAGTCTTCGTCATCATCGAAGTCTTCGTCGTCGTCATCGTCGAAGTCTTTGTCGTCGTCGAAGTCGTCGTCGTCGAAGTCTTCGTCGTCGTCGTCGTCGAAGTCTTTGTCGTCGTCGACGTCGTCGTCGTCGAAGTCTTCGTCGTCATCGTCGAAGTCTTCGTCGTCGTCGTCGACGTCTTCGTCGTCGTCGTCCAAGTCTTCGTCGTCGTCGCCCAAGGCTTCGTCGTCGAAGACTTCGTCGTCGAAGTCTTCGTCGTCGTCGTCGAAGTCTTCGTCGTCGTCGTCGAAGTCTTCGTCGTCGTCGTCGTCGAAGTCTTTGTCGTCGTCGAAGTCGTCGTCGTCGAAGTCTTCGTCGTCGTCGTCGTCGAAGTCTTTGTCGTCGTCGACGTCGTCGTCGTCGAAGTCTTCGTCGTCATCGTCGAAGTCTTCGTCGTCATCGTCGAAGTCTTCGTCGTCGTCGTCGAAGGATTCGTCGTCGTCGTCGAAGTCATCGTCGTCGTAGTCGAAGACTTCGTCGTCGTGAAGTCTTCGTCGTCGTCGTCGAAGTCTTCTTCGTCGTCATCGAAGTCTTCGTCGTCGTCGTCGAAGTCTTTGTCGTCGTCGTCGTCGAAGTCTTCGTCGTCGTCGTCGAAGTCTTCGTCATCGTCGTCGAAGTCTTCGTCTTCGTCGTCGAAATCTTCGTCGTCGTCGAAGTCTTCGTCGTCGTCGTCGAAGTCTTCGTCGTAGTCGTCGAAGTCTTCGTCGTCGTTGGAGAAGTCTTCGTCTTCGTCGTCGAAGTCTTCGTCTTCGTCGTCGTCGTCAAAGTCTTCTTCGTCGTCGTCGAAGTCTTCGTCATCGTCGAAGTCTTCGTCGTCGTCGTCGAAGTCTTCGTCGCCGTCGTCTATGTCTTCGTCGTCGTCGTCGAAGTCTTCGTCGTCGTCGTTGAAGTCTTCGTCGTCGTCGTCGAAGTCTTCGTCGTCCATGTCTTCGTCATCGAAGTCTTCGTCGTCGAAGTCTTCGTCGTCGAAGTCTTCGTCGTCGAAGTCTTCGTCGTCGTCGTCGAAGTCTTCGTCGTCGTCGTCGAAGTCTTCGTCGTCGTCGTCGAAGTCTTCGTCGTCGTCGTCGAAGTCTTCGTCGTCGTCGTCGACGTCTTCGTCGTCGACGTCTTCGTCGTCGTCGTCCAAGTCTTCGTCGTCGTCGCCCAAGGCTTCGTCGTCGAAGTCTTCGTCGTCGAAGTCTTCGTCGTCGAAGTCTTCGTCGTCGTTGAACTCTTCGTCGTCGTCGTCGAAGTCTTCGTCGTCGTCATCCAAGTCTTCGTCGTCGCCTTCGAAGTCTTCGTCGTCGTCGAAGTCTTCGTCGTCGTTGAACTCTTCGTCGTCGTCATCGAAGTCTTCATCGTCGTCGTCGAAGTCTTCGTCGTCGTCGTCGAAGTCTTCGTCGTCGTCGTCGAAGTCTTCGTCGTCGTCGTCGACGTCTTCGTCGTCGACGTCTTCGTCGTCGACGTCTTCGTCGTCGTCGTCCAAGTCTTCGTCGTCGTCGCCCAAGGCTTCGTCGTCGAAGTCTTCGTCGTCGAAGTCTTCGTCGTCGAAGTCTTCGTCGTCGAAGTCTTCGTCGTCGTCGTCGAAGTCTTCGTCGTCGAAGTCTTCGTCGTCGTCGTCGAAGTCTTCGTCGTCGTTGAACTCTTCGTCGTCGTCGTCGAAGTCTTCGTCGTCGTCATCCAAGTCTTCGTCGTCGCCTACGAAGTCTTCGTCGTCGTCGAAGTCTTCGTCGTCGTTGAACTCTTCGTCGTCGTCATCGAAGTCTTCATCGTCGTCGTCGAAGTCTTCGTCGTCGTCGTCGAAGTCTTCGTCGTCGTCGTCGAAGTCTTCGTCTTCGTCGTCGTCGTCGAAGTCTTCGTCTTCGTCGTCGTCGTCGAAGTCTTCGTCGTCGTCGTCGAAGTCTTCGTCGTCGTCGTCGAAGTCTTCGTCGTCGTCGTCGAAGTCTTCGTCTTCGTCGTCGTCGTCGAAGTCTTCGTCGTCGTCGTCGAAGTCTTCGTCGTCGTCGTCGAAGTCTTCGTCGTCGTCGTCGAAGTCTTCGTCGTCGTCGTCGAAGTCTTCGTCGTCGTCGTCGAAGTCTTCGTCGTCGTCGTCGTCGGCGAAGTCTTCGCCTTCGTCGTCGTCGTCGAAGTCTTCGTCGTCGTCGTCGAAGTCTTCGTCGCCGTCGTCGAAGTCTTCGTCGTCGTCGTCGAAGTCTTCGTCGTCGAAGTCTTCGTCGTCGTCGTCGAAGTCTTCGTCGTCGTCGTCGAAGTCTTCGTCGTCGTCATCGTCGAAGTCTTTGTCGTCGTCGAAGTCGTCGTCGTCGAAGTCTTCGTCGTCGTCGTCGTCGAAGTCTTTGTCGTCGTCGACGTCGTCGTCGTCGAAGTCTTCGTCGTCATCGTCGAAGTCTTCGTCGTCATCGTCGAAGTCTTCGTCGTCGTCGTCGACGTCTTCGTCGTCGTCGTCCAAGTCTTCGTCGTCGTCGCCCAAGGCTTCGTCGTCGAAGTCTTCGTCGTCGAAGTCTTCGTCGTCGAAGTCTTCGTCGTCGTTGAACTCTTCGTCGTCGTCGTCGAAGTCTTCGTCGTCGTCGTCGAAGTCTTCGTCGTCATCGTCGAAGTCTTCGTCGTCGTCGTCGTCGGCGAAGTCTTCGCCTTCGTCGTCGTCGTCGAAGTCTTCGTCGTCGTCGTCGAAGTCTTCGTCGCCGTCGTCGAAGTCTTCGTCGTCGTCGTCGAAGTCTTCGTCGTCGTCGTCGAAGTCTTCGTCGTCGTCGTCGAAGTCTTCGTCGTCGTCGTCGTCGAAGTCTTTGTCGTCGTCGAAGTCGTCGTCGTCGAAGTCTTCGTCGTCGTCGTCGTCGAAGTCTTTGTCGTCGTCGACGTCGTCGTCGTCGAAGTCTTCGTCGTCATCGTCGAAGTCTTCGTCGTCATCGTCGAAGTCTTCGTCGTCGTCGTCGACGTCTTCGTCGTCGTCGTCCAAGTCTTCGTCGTCGTCGCCCAAGGCTTCGTCGTCGAAGTCTTCGTCGTCGAAGTCTTCGTCGTCGAAGTCTTCGTCGTCGTCGTCGAAGTCTTCGTCGTCGTTGAACTCTTCGTCGTCGTCGTCGAAGTCTTCGTCGTCGTCATCCAAGTCTTCGTCGTCGCCTTCGAAGTCTTCGTCGTCGTCGAAGTCTTCGTCGTCGTTGAACTCTTCGTCGTCGTCATCGAAGTCTTCATCGTCGTCGTCGAAGTCTTCGTCGTCGTCGTCGAAGTCTTCGTCGTCGTCGTCGAAGTCTTCGTCGTCGTCGTCGAAGTCTTCGTCGTCGTCTTCGTCGGCGAAGTCTTCGCCTTCGTCGTCGTCGTCGAAGTCTTCGTCGTCGTCGTCGAAGTCTTCGTCGCCGTAGTCGAAGTCTTCGTCGTCGTCGTCGAAGTCTTCGTGGTCGAAGACTTCGTCGTCGAAGTCTTCGTCGTCGTCGTCGAAGTCTTCGTCGTCGTCGTCGAAGTCTTCGTCGTCGTCGTCGTCGAAGTCTTTGTCGTCGTCGAAGTCGTCGTCGTCGAAGTCTTCGTCGTCGTCGTCGTCGAAGTCTTTGTCGTCGTCGACGTCGTCGTCGTCGAAGTCTTCGTCGTCATCGTCGAAGTCTTCGTCGTCATCGTCGAAGTCTTCGTCGTCGTCGTCGAAGTATTCGTCGTCGTCGTCGAAGTCATCGTCGTCGTAGTCGAAGACTTCGTCGTCGTGAAGTCTTCGTCGTCGTCGTCGAAGTCTTCGTTTTCGTCGTCGTCGTCGAAGTCTTCGTCGTCGTCGTCGAAGTCTTCGTCGTCGTCGTCGAAGTCTTCGTCGTCGTCGTCGAAGTTTTCGTCGTCCATGTCTTCGTCATCGAAGTCTTCGTCGTCGAAGTCTTCGTCGTCGTCGTCGAAGTCTTCGTCGTCGTCGTCGAAGTCTTCGTCGTCGTCGTCGAAGTCTTCGTCGTCGAAGTCTTCGTCGTCGAAGTCTTCGTCTTTGTCGTCGTCGTCGAAGTCTTCGTCTTTGTCGTCGTCGTCGAAGTTTTCGTCGTCGTCGTCGAAGTCTTCGTCGTCGTCGTCGAAGTCTTCGTCGTCGTCGTCGAAGTCTTCGTCGTTGTTGTCGAAGTCTTCGTCGTCGATGTCTTTGTCGTCGAAGTCTTCGTCGTCGAAGTCTTCGTCGTCGAAGTCTTCGTCGTCGTCGTCCAAGTCTTCGTCGTCGGCGTCGAAGTCTTCGTCGTCGGCGTCGAAGTCTTCGTCGCCGTCGTCGAAGTCTTCGTCGTCGTCGTCGAAGTCTTCGTCGTCGAAGTCTTCGTCGTCGAAGTCTTCGTCGTCGAAGTCTTCGTCGTCGAAGACTTCGTCGTCGAAGTCTTCGTCGTCGTCGTCGAAGTCTTCGTCGCCGTCGTCTAAGTCTTCGTCGTCGTCGTCGAAGTCTTCGTCGTCGTCGTTGAAGTCTTCGTCGTCGTCGTCGAAGTCTTCGTCGTCCATGTCTTCGTCATCGAAGTCTTCGTCGTCGAAGTCTTCGTCGTCGAAGTCTTCGTCGTCGTCGTCGAAGTCTTCGTCGTCGTCGTCGAAGTCTTTGTCGTCGTCGTCGAAGTCTTCGTCGTCGTCGTCGAAGTCTTCGTCGTCGTCGTCGACGTCTTCGTCGTCGACGTCTTCGTCGTCGTCGTCCAAGTCTTCGTCGTCGTCGCCCAAGGCTTCGTCGTCGAAGTCTTCGTCGTCGAAGTCTTCGTCGTCGAAGTCTTCGTCGTCGTCGTCGAAGTCTTCGTCGTCGTTGAACTCTTCGTCGTCGTCGTCGAAGTCTTCGTCGTCGTCATCCAAGTCTTCGTCGTCGCCTTCGAAGTCTTCGTCGTCGTCGAAGTCTTCGTCGTCGTTGAACTCTTCGTCGTCGTCATCGAAGTCTTCATCGTCGTCGTCGAAGTCTTCGTCGTCGTCGTCGAAGTCTTCGTCGTCGTCGTCGAAGTCTTCGTCGTCGTCGTTGAAGTCTTCGTCGTCGTCGTCGAAGTCTTCGTCGTCCATGTCTTCGTCATCGAAGTCTTCGTCGTCGAAGTCTTCGTCGTCGAAGTCTTCGTCGTCGAAGTCTTCGTCGTCGTCGTCGAAGTCTTCGTCGTCGTCGTCGAAGTCTTTGTCGTCGTCGTCGAAGTCTTCGTCGTCGTCGTCGAAGTCTTCGTCGTCGTCGTCGACGTCTTCGTCGTCGACGTCTTCGTCGTCGTCGTCCAAGTCTTCGTCGTCGTCGCCCAAGGCTTCGTCGTCGAAGTCTTCGTCGTCGAAGTCTTCGTCGTCGAAGTCTTCGTCGTCGTCGTCGAAGTCTTCGTCGTCGTTGAACTCTTCGTCGTCGTCGTCGAAGTCTTCGTCGTCGTCATCCAAGTCTTCGTCGTCGCCTTCGAAGTCTTCGTCGTCGTCGAAGTCTTCGTCGTCGTTGAACTCTTCGTCGTCGTCATCGAAGTCTTCATCGTCGTCGTCGAAGTCTTCGTCGTCGTCGTCGAAGTCTTCGTCGTCGTCGTCGAAGTCTTCGTCGTCATCGTCGAAGTCTTCGTCGTCGTCGTCGTCGGCGAAGTCTTCGCCTTCGTCGTCGTCGTCGAAGTCTTCGTCGTCGTCGTCGAAGTCTTCGTCGCCGTCGTCGAAGTCTTCGTCGTCGTCGTCGAAGTCTTCGTCGTCGTCGTCGAAGTCTTCGTCGTCGTCGTCGAAGTCTTCGTCGTCGTCGTCGTCGAAGTCTTTGTCGTCGTCGAAGTCGTCGTCGTCGAAGTCTTCGTCGTCGTCGTCGTCGAAGTCTTTGTCGTCGTCGACGTCGTCGTCGTCGAAGTCTTCGTCGTCATCGTCGAAGTCTTCGTCGTCATCGTCGAAGTCTTCGTCGTCGTCGTCGACGTCTTCGTCGTCGTCGTCCAAGTCTTCGTCGTCGTCGCCCAAGGCTTCGTCGTCGAAGTCTTCGTCGTCAAAGTCTTCGTCGTCGAAGTCTTCGTCGTCGTCGTCGAAGTCTTCGTCGTCGTTGAACTCTTCGTCGTCGTCGTCGAAGTCTTCGTCGTCGTCATCCAAGTCTTCGTCGTCGCCTTCGAAGTCTTCGTCGTCGTCGAAGTCTTCGTCGTCGTTGAACTCTTCGTCGTCGTCATCGAAGTCTTCATCGTCGTCGTCGAAGTCTTTGTCGTCGTCGTCGAAGTCTTCGTCGTCGTCGTCGAAGTCTTCGTCGTCATCGTCGAAGTCTTCGTCGTCGTCGTCGTCGGCGAAGTCTTCGCCTTCGTCGTCGTCGTTGAAGTCTTCGTCGTCGTCGTCGAAGTCTTCGTCGCCGTCGTCGAAGTCTTCGTCGTCGTCGTCGAAGTCTTCGTCGTCGAAGACTTCGTCGTCGAAGTCTTCGTCGTCGTCGTCGAAGTCTTCGTCGTCGTCGTCGAAGTCTTCGTCGTCGTCGTCGTCGAAGTCTTTGTCGTCGTCGAAGTCGTCGTCGTCGAAGTCTTCGTCGTCGTCGTCGTCGAAGTCTTTGTCGTCGTCGACGTCGTCGTCGTCGAAGTCTTCGTCGTCATCGTCGAAGTCTTCGTCGTCATCGTCGAAGTCTTCGTCGTCGTCGTCGAAGGATTCGTCGTCGTCGTCGAAGTCATCGTCGTCGTAGTCGAAGACTTCGTCGTCGTGAAGTCTTCGTCGTCGAAGTCTTCGTCTTCGTCGTCGTCGTCGAAGTCTTCGTCGTCGTCGTCGAAGTCTTCGTCGTCGTCGTCGAAGTCTTCGTCGTCGTCGTCGAAGTCTTCGTCGTCGTCGTCGAAGTCTTCGTCGTCCATGTCTTCGTCATCGAAGTCTTCGTCGTCGAAGTCTTCGTCGTCGAAGTCTTCGTCGTCGTCGTCGAAGTCTTCGTCGTCGTCGTCGAAGTCTTCGTCGTCGTCGTCGAAGTCTTCGTCGTCGTCGTCGAAGTCTTCGTCGTCGAAGTCTTCGTCGTCGAAGTCTTCGTCTTTGTCGTCGTCGTCGAAGTCTTCGTCTTTGTCGTCGTCGTCGAAGTTTTCGTCGTCGTCGTCGAAGTCTTCGTCGTCGTCGTCGAAGTCTTCGTCGTCGTCGTCGAAGTCTTCGTCGTTGTTGTCGAAGTCTTCGTCGTCGATGTCTTTGTCGTCGAAGTCTTCGTCGTCGAAGTCTTCGTCGTCGAAGTCTTCGTCGTCGTCGTCCAAGTCTTCGTCGTCGGCGTCGAAGTCTTCGTCGTCGGCGTCGAAGTCTTCGTCGCCGTCGTCGAAGTCTTCGTCGTCGTCGTCGAAGTCTTCGTCGTCGAAGTCTTCGTCGTCGAAGTCTTCGTCGTCGAAGTCTTCGTCGTCGAAGACTTCGTCGTCGTCGTCGAAGTCTTCGTCGCCGTCGTCTAAGTCTTCGTCGTCGTCGTCGAAGTCTTCGTCGTCGTCGTCGAAGTCTTCGTCGTCGTCGTCGAAGTCTTCGTCGTCCATGTCTTCGTCATCGAAGTCTTCGTCGTCGAAGTCTTCGTCGTCGAAGTCTTCGTCGTCGAAGTCTTCGTCGTCGTCGTCAAAGCCTTCGTCGTCGTCGTCGAAGTCTTCGTCGTCGTCGTCGAAGTCTTCGTCGTCGTCGTCGAAGTCTTCGTCGTCGTCGTCGTCGTCCAAGTCTTCGTCGTCGTCGCCCAAGGCTTCATCGTCGAAGTCTTCGTCGTCGAAGTCTTCGTCGTCGAAGTCTTCGTCGTCGAAGTCTTCGTCGTCGTCGTCGAAGTCTTCGTCGTCGTTGAACTCTTCGTCGTCGTCGTCATCCAAGTCTTCGTCGTCGCCTTCGAAGTCTTCGTCGTCGTCGAAGTCTTCGTCGTCGTTGAACTCTTCGTCGTCGTCATCGAAGTCTTCATCGTCGTCGTCGAAGTCTTCGTCGTCGTCGTCGAAGTCTTCGTCGTCGTCGTCGAAGTCTTCGTCGTCATCGTCGAAGTCTTCGTCGTCGTCGTCGTCGGCGAAGTCTTCGCCTTCGTCGTCGTCGTCGAAGTCTTCGTCGTCGTCGTCGAAGTCTTCGTCGTCATCGTCGAAGTCTTCGTCGTCGAAGACTTCGTCGTCGAAGTCTTCGTCGTCGTCGTCGAAGTCTTCGTCGTCGTCGTCGAAGTCTTCGTCGTCGTCGTCGAAGTCTTCGTCGTCGTCGTCGAAGTCTTCGTCGTCGTCGTCGAAGTCTTCGTCGTCGTCGTCGTCGAAGTCTTTGTCGTCGTCGAAGTCGTCGTCGTCGAAGTCTTCGTCGTCGTCGTCGTCGAAGTCTTTGTCGTCGTCGACGTCGTCGTCGTCGAAGTCTTCGTCGTCATCGTCGAAGTCTTCGTCGTCATCGTCGAAGTCTTCGTCGTCGTCGTCGACGTCTTCGTCGTCGTCGTCCAAGTCTTCGTCGTCGTCGCCCAAGGCTTCGTCGTCGAAGTCTTCGTCGTCGAAGTCTTCGTCGTCGAAGTCTTCGTCGTCGTCGTCGAAGTCTTCGTCGTTGTTGAACTCTTCGTCGTCGTCGTCGAAGTCTTCGTCGTCGTCATCCAAGTCTTCGTCGTCGCCTTCGAAGTCTTCGTCGTCGTCGAAGTCTTCGTCGTCGTTGAACTCTTCGTCGTCGTCATCGAAGTCTTCATCGTCGTCGTCGAAGTCTTCGTCGTCGTCGTCGAAGTCTTCGTCGTCGTCGTCGAAGTCTTCGTCGTCATCGTCGAAGTCTTCGTCGTCGTCGTCGTCGGCGAAGTCTTCGCCTTCGTCGTCGTCGTCGAAGTCTTCGTCGTCGTCGTCGAAGTCTTCGTCGCCGTCGTCGAAGTCTTCGTCGTCGTCGTCGAAGTCTTCGTCGTCGAAGACTTCGTCGTCGAAGTCTTCGTCGTCGTCGTCGAAGTCTTCGTCGTCGTCGTCGAAGTCTTCGTCGTCGTCGTCGTCGAAGTCTTTGTCGTCGTCGAAGTCGTCGTCGTCGAAGTCTTCGTCGTCGTCGTCGTCGAAGTCTTTGTCGTCGTCGACGTCGTCGTCGTCGAAGTCTTCGTCGTCATCGTCGAAGTCTTCGTCGTCATCGTCGAAGTCTTCGTCGTCGTCGTCGAAGTATTCGTCGTCGTCGTCGAAGTCATCGTCGTCGTAGTCGAAGACTTCGTCGTCGTGAAGTCTTCGTCGTCGTCGTCGAAGTCTTCTTCGTCGTCATCGAAGTCTTCGTCGTCGTCGTCGAAGTCTTTGTCGTCGTCGTCGTCGAAGTCTTCGTCGTCGTCGTCGAAGTCTTCGTCATCGTCGTCGAAGTCTTCGTCTTCGTCGTCGAAATCTTCGTCGTCGTCGAAGTCTTCGTCGTCGTCGTCGAAGTCTTCGTCGTAGTCGTCGAAGTCTTCGTCGTCGTTGGAGAAGTCTTCGTCTTCGTCGTCGAAGTCTTCGTCTTCGTCGTCGTCGTCAAAGTCTTCTTCGTCGTCGTCGAAGTCTTCGTCGTCGTCGAAGTCTTCGTCGTCGTCGTCGAAGTCTTTGTCGTCGTCGTCGAAGTCTTGGTCGTCGTCGTCGAAGTCTTCGTCGTCGTCGTCGAAGTCTTCGTCTTCGTCGTCGAAGTCTTCGTCATCGTCGTCGAAGTCTTCGTCGTCGTCGTCGAAGTCTTCGTCGTCGTCGTCGTCGAAGTCTTCGTCTTCGTCGTCGTCGTAGAAGTCTTCGTCGTCGTCGTCGTCGTCGAAGTCTCCGTCGTTGTCGTCGAACACTTCGTCGTTGTCGTCGAAGTCTTCGTCGTCTTCGTCGTCGTCGTCGAAGTCTTCGTCGTCTTCGTCGTCGTCGTCGAAGTCTTCGTCGTCGTCGTCGAAGTCTTCGTCGTCGTCGTCGAAGTCTTCGTCTTCGTCGTCGAAGTCTTCGTCGTCGTCGTCGTCGTCGTCGTCGAAGTCTTCGTCTTCGTCGTCGAAGTCTTCATCGTCGTCATCGAAGTCTTCGTCGTCGTCGTCGAAGTCTTCGTCGTCGTCGTCGAAGTCTTCGTCGTCATCGTCGAAGTCTTCGTCTTCTTCGTCGTCGTAGAAGTCTTCATCGTCGTCTTCGTCGTCGAAGTCTTCGTCGTCGTCGTCGAAGTCTTCGTCGTCGTCGTCGAACACTTTGTCATTGTCGTCGAAGTCTTTGTCGTCGTCGTAGTCTTCGTCATCATCGAAGTCTTCGTCGTCGTCATCGTCGAAGTCTTTGTCGTCGTCGAAGTCGTCGTCGTCGAAGTCTTCGTCGTCGTCGTCGTCGAAGTCTTTGTCGTCGTCGACGTCGTCGTCGTCGAAGTCTTCGTCGTCATCGTCGAAGTCTTCGTCGTCATCGTCGAAGTCTTCGTCGTCGTCGTCGACGTCTTCGTCGTCGTCGTCCAAGTCTTCGTCGTCGTCGCCCAAGGCTTCGTCGTCGAAGACTTCGTCGTCGAAGTCTTCGTCGTCGTCGTCGAAGTCTTCGTCGTCGTCGTCGAAGTCTTCGTCGTCGTCGTCGTCGAAGTCTTTGTCGTCGTCGAAGTCGTCGTCGTCGAAGTCTTCGTCGTCGTCGTCGTCGAAGTCTTTGTCGTCGTCGACGTCGTCGTCGTCGAAGTCTTCGTCGTCATCGTCGAAGTCTTCGTCGTCATCGTCGAAGTCTTCGTCGTCGTCGTCGAAGGATTCGTCGTCGTCGTCGAAGTCATCGTCGTCGTAGTCGAAGACTTCGTCGTCGTGAAGTCTTCGTCGTCGTCGTCGAAGTCTTCTTCGTCGTCATCGAAGTCTTCGTCGTCGTCGTCGAAGTCTTTGTCGTCGTCGTCGTCGAAGTCTTCGTCGTCGTCGTCGAAGTCTTCGTCATCGTCGTCGAAGTCTTCGTCTTCGTCGTCGAAATCTTCGTCGTCGTCGAAGTCTTCGTCGTCGTCGTCGAAGTCTTCGTCGTAGTCGTCGAAGTCTTCGTCGTCGTTGGAGAAGTCTTCGTCTTCGTCGTCGAAGTCTTCGTCTTCGTCGTCGTCGTCAAAGTCTTCTTCGTCGTCGTCGAAGTCTTCGTCATCGTCGAAGTCTTCGTCGTCGTCGTCGAAGGTCCTTCGTCGCCGTCGTCTATGTCTTCGTCGTCGTCGTCGAAGTCTTCGTCGTCGTCGTGAAGTCTTCGTCGTCGTCGTCGAAGTCTTCGTCGTCCATGTCTTCGTCATCGAAGTCTTCGTCGTCGAAGTCTTCGTCGTCGAAGTCTTCGTCGTCGAAGTCTTCGTCGTCGTCGTCGAAGTCTTCGTCGTCAGTCGTCGAAGTCTTTGTCGTCGTCGTCGAAGTCTTCGTCGTCGTCGTCGAAGTCTTCGTCGTCGTCGTCGACGTCTGTCGTCGTCGTCGTCCAAGTCTTCGTCGTCGTCGCCCAAGGCTTCGTCGTCGAAGTCTTCGTCGTCGAAGTCTTCGTCGTCGAAGTCTTCGTCGTCGTCGTCGAAGTCTTCGTCGTCGTTGAACTCTTCGTCGTCGTCGTCGAAGTCTTCGTCGTCGTCATCCAAGTCTTCGTCGTCGCCTTCGAAGTCTTCGTCGTCGTCGAAGTCTTCGTCGTCGTTGAACTCTTCGTCGTCGTCATCGAAGTCTTCATCGTCGTCGTCGAAGTCTTCGTCGTCGTCGTCGAAGTCTTCGTCGTCGTCGTCGAAGTCTTCGTCGTCATCGTCGAAGTCTTCGTCGTCGTCGTCGTCGGCGAAGTCTTCGCCTTCGTCGTCGTCGTCGAAGTCTTCGTCGTCGTCGTCCAAGTCTTCGTCGCCGTCGTCGAAGTCTTCGTCGTCGTCGTCGAAGTCTTCGTCGTCGAAGACTTCGTGCGTCGAAGTCTTCGTCGTCGTCGTCGAAGTCTTCGTCGTCGTCGTCGAAGTCTTCGTCGTCGTCGTCGAAGTCTTCGTCGTCGTCGTCGTCGAAGTCTTTGTCGTCGTCGAAGTCGTCGTCGTCGAAGTCTTCGTCGTCGTCGTCGTCGAAGTCTTTGTCGTCGTCGACGTCGTCGTCGTCGAAGTCTTCGTCGTCATCGTCGAAGTCTTCGTCGTCATCGTCGAAGTCTTCGTCGTCGTGTCGACGTCTTCGTCGTCGTCGTCCAAGTCTTCGTCGTCGTCGCCCAAGGCTTCGTCGTCGAAGTCTTCGTCGTCGAAGTCTTCGTCGTCGAAGTCTTCGTCGTGTCGTCGAAGTCTTCGTCGTCGTCGTCGAAGTCTTCGTCGTCGTTGAACTCTTCGTCGTCGTCGTCGAAGTCTTCGTCGTCGTCATTCAAGTCTTCGTCGTCGCCTTCGAAGTCTTCGTCGTCGTCGAAGTCTTCGTCGTCGTTGAACTCTTCGTCGTCGTCATCGAAGTCTTCATCGTCGTCGTCGAAGTCTTTGTCGTCGTCGTCGAAGTCTTCGTCGTCGTCGTCGAAGTCTTCGTCGTCATCGTCGAAGTCTTCGTCGTCGTCGTCGTCGGCGAAGTCTTCGCCTTCGTCGTCGTCGTCGAAGTCTTCGTCGTCGTCGTCGAAGTCTTCGTCGCCGTCGTCGAAGTCTTCGTCGTCGTTGTCGAAGTCTTCGTCGTCGAAGACTTCGTCGTCGAAGTCTTCGTCGTCGTCGTCGAAGTCTTCGTCGTCGTCGTCGAAGTCTTCGTCGTCGTCGTCGTCGAAGTCTTTGTCGTCGTCGAAGTCGTCGTCGTCGAAGTCTTCGTCGTCGTCGTCGTCGAAGTCTTTGTCGTCGTCGACGTCGTCGTCGTCGAAGTCCTTCGTCGTCATCGTCGAAGTCTTCGTCGTCATCGTCGAAGTCTTCGTCGTCGTCGTCGAAGGATTCGTCGTCGTCGTCGAAGTCATCGTCGTCGTAGTTCGAAGACTTCGTCGTCGTGAAGTCTTCG
Organism: Lithodes maja; assembly: GCA_037953745.1. Lineage (NCBI taxonomy): Eukaryota > Metazoa > Arthropoda > Malacostraca > Decapoda > Lithodidae > Lithodes > Lithodes maja. The sequence goes on from JBAKBP010003583.1 coordinate 20,940, forward strand.
TCGTCGAAGTCTTCGTCTTCGTCGTCGGTCGTCGAAGTCTTCGTCAGTCGTCGTCGAAGTCTTCGTCGTCGTCGTCGAAGTCTTCGTCGTCGTCGTCGAAGTACTTCGTCGTCCATGTCCTTCGTCATCGAAGTCTTCGTCGTCGAGTCGTCGGTCGTCGTCGTCGAAGTCTCGTCGTCGTCGTCGAAGTCTTCGTCGTCGTCGACGAAGTCTTCGTCGTCGTCGTCGAAGTCTTCGTCGTCGTCGTCGAAGTCTTCGTCGTTGTTGTCGAAGTCTTCGTCGTTGATGTCTTTGTCGTCGAGTCTCGTCGTCGAAGTCTTCGTCGTCGAGAGTCTTCGCCGTCGTCGTCCAAGTCTTCGTCGTCGGCGTCGAAGTCTTCGTCGTCGGCGTCGAAGTCTTCGTCGCCGTCGTCGAAGTCTTCGTCGTCGTCGTCGAAGTCTTCGTCGTCGAAGTCTTCGTCGTCGAAGTCTTCGTCGTCGAAGTCTTCGTCGTCGAAGACTTCGTCGTCGAAGTCTTCGTCGTCATCGTCGAAGTCTTCGTCGCCGTCGTCTAAGTCTTCGTCGTCGTCGTCGAAGTCTTCGTCGTCGTCGTCGAAGTCTTCGTCGTCGTCGTCGAAGTCTTCGTCGTCGTCGTCGACGTCTTCGTCGTCGTCGTCCAAGTCTTCGTCGTCGTCGCCCAAGGCTTCGTCGTCGAAGTCTTCGTCGTTGATGTCTTCGTCGTCGAAGTCTTCGTCGTCGTCGTCGAAGTCTTCGTCGTCGTCGTCGAAGTCTTCGTCGTCGTTGAACTCTTCGTCGTCGTCGTCGAAGTCTTCGTCGTCGTCATTCAAGTCTTCGTCGTCGCCTTCGAAGTCTTCGTCGTCGTCGAAGTCTTCGTCGTCGTTGAACTCTTCGTCGTCGTCATCGAAGTCTTCATCGTCGTCGTCGAAGTCTTTGTCGTCGTCGTCGAAGTCTTCGTCGTCGTCGTCGAAGTCTTCGTCGTCATCGTCGAAGTCTTCGTCGTCGTCGTCGTCGGCGAAGTCTTCGCCTTCGTCGTCGTCGTCGAAGTCTTCGTCGTCGTCGTCGAAGTCTTCGTCGCCGTCGTCGAAGTCTTCGTCGTCGTTGTCGAAGTCTTCGTCGTCGAAGACTTCGTCGTCGAAGTCTTCGTCGTCGTCGTCGAAGTCTTCGTCGTCGTCGTCGAAGTCTTCGTCGTCGTCGTCGTCGAAGTCTTTGTCGTCGTCGAAGTCGTCGTCGTCGAAGTCTTCGTCGTCGTCGTCGTCGAAGTCTTTGTCGTCGTCGACGTCGTCGTCGTCGAAGTCTTCGTCGTCATCGTCGAAGTCTTCGTCGTCATCGTCGAAGTCTTCGTCGTCGTCGTCGAAGGATTCGTCGTCGTCGTCGAAGTCATCGTCGTCGTAGTCGAAGACTTCGTCGTCGTGAAGTCTTCGTCGTCGAAGTCTTCGTCTTCGTCGTCGTCGTCGAAGTCTTCGTCGTCGTCGTCGAAGTCTTCGTCGTCGTCGTCGAAGTCTTCGTCGTCGTCGTCGAAGTCTTCGTCGTCCATGTCTTCGTCATCGAAGTCTTCGTCGTCGAAGTCTTCGTCGTCGTCGTCGAAGTCTTCGTCGTCGTCGTCGAAGTCTTCGTCGTCGTCGTCGAAGTCTTCGTCGTCGTCGTCGAAGTCTTCGTCGTCGTCGTCGAAGTCTTCGTCGTTGTTGTCGAAGTCTTCGTCGTTGATGTCTTTGTCGTCGAAGTCTTCGTCGTCGAAGTCTTCGTCGTCGAAGTCTTCGCCGTCGTCGTCCAAGTCTTCGTCGTCGGCGCGTCGAAGTCTTCGTCGTCGGCGTCGAAGTCTTCGTCGCCGTCGTCGAAGTCTTCGTCGTCGTCGTCGAAGTCTTCGTCGTCGAAGTCTTCGTCGTCGAAGTCTTCGTCGTCGAAGTCTTCGTCGTCGAAGACTTCGTCGTCGAAGTCTTCGTCGTCGTCGTCGAAGTCTTCGTCGCCGTCGTCTAAGTCTTCGTCGTCGTCGTCGAAGTCTTCGTCGTCGTCGTCGAAGTCTTCGTCGTCGTCGTCGAAGTCTTCGTCGTCGTCGTCGACGTCTTCGTCGTCGTCGTCCAAGTCTTCGTCGTCGTCGCCCAAGGCTTCGTCGTCGAAGTCTTCGTCGTTGATGTCTTCGTCGTCGAAGTCTTCGTCGTCGAAGTCTTCGTCGTCGTCGTCGAAGTCTTCGTCGTCGTTGAACTCTTCGTCGTCGTCGTCATCCAAGTCTTCGTCGTCGCCTTCGAAGTCTTCGTCGTCGTCGAAGTCTTCGTCGTCGTTGAACTCTTCGTCGTCGTCATCGAAGTCTTCATCGTCGTCGTCGAAGTCTTCGTCGTCGTCGTCGAAGTCTTCGTCGTCGTCGTCGAAGTCTTCGTCGTCATCGTCGAAGTCTTCGTCGTCGTCGGCGAAGTCTTCACCTTCGTCGTCGTCGTCGAAGTCTTCGTCGTCGTCGTCGAAGTCTTCGTCGCCGTCGTCGAAGTCTTCGTCGTCATCGTCGAAGTCTTCGTCGTCGAAGACTTCGTCGTCGAAGTCTTCGTCGTCGTCGTCGAAGTCTTCGTCGTCGTCGTCGAAGTCTTCGTCGTCGTCGTCGAAGTCTTCGTCGTCGTCGTCGAAGTCTTCGTCGTCGTCGTCGAAGTCTTCGTCGTCGTCGTCGTCGAAGTCTTTGTCGTCGTCGAAGTCGTCGTCGTCGAAGTCTTCGTCGTCGTCGTCGTCGAAGTCTTTGTCGTCGTCGACGTCGTCGTCGTCGAAGTCTTCGTCGTCATCGTCGAAGTCTTCGTCGTCATCGTCGAAGTCTTCGTCGTCGTCGTCGACGTCTTCGTCGTCGTCGTCCAAGTCTTCGTCGTCGTCGCCCAAGGCTTCGTCATCGAAGTCTTCGTCGTCGAAGTCTTCGTCGTCGAAGTCTTCGTCGTCGAAGTCTTCGTCGTCGTCGTCGAAGTCTTCGTCGTTGTTGAACTCTTCGTCGTCGTCGTCGAAGTCTTCGTCGTCGTCATCCAAGTCTTCGTCGTCGCCTTCGAAGTCTTCGTCGTCGTCGAAGTCTTCGTCGTCGTTGAACTCTTCGTCGTCGTCATCGAAGTCTTCATCGTCGTCGTCGAAGTCTTCGTCGTCGTCGTCGAAGTCTTCGTCGTCGTCGTCGAAGTCTTCGTCGTCATCGTCGAAGTCTTCGTCGTCGTCGTCGTCGGCGAAGTCTTCGCCTTCGTCGTCGTCGTCGAAGTCTTCGTCGTCGTCGTCGAAGTCTTCGTCGCCGTCGTCGAAGTCTTCGTCGTCGTCGTCGAAGTCTTCGTCGTCGTCGTCGAAGTCTTCGTCGTCGTCGTCGTCGAAGTCTTTGTCGTCGTCGAAGTCGTCGTCGTCGAAGTCTTCGTCGTCGTCGTCGTCGAAGTCTTTGTCGTCGTCGACGTCGTCGTCGTCGAAGTCTTCGTCGTCATCGTCGAAGTCTTCGTCGTCATCGTCGAAGTCTTCGTCGTCGTCGTCGAAGTATTCGTCGTCGTCGTCGAAGTCATCGTCGTCGTAGTCGAAGACTTCGTCGTCGTGAAGTCTTCGTCGTCGTCGTCGAAGTCTTCTTCGTCGTCATCGAAGTCTTCGTCGTCGTCGTCGAAGTCTTTGTCGTCGTCGTCGTCGAAGTCTTCGTCGTCGTCGTCGAAGTCTTCGTCATCGTCGTCGAAGTCTTCGTCTTCGTCGTCGAAATCTTCGTCGTCGTCGAAGTCTTCGTCGTCGTCATCGAAGTCTTCGTCGTAGTCGTCGAAGTCTTCGTCGTCGTTGGAGAAGTCTTCGTCTTCGTCGTCGAAGTCTTCGTCTTCGTCGTCGTCGTCAAAGTCTTCTTCGTCGTCGTCGAAGTCTTCGTCGTCGTCGAAGTCTTCGTCGTCGTCGTCGAAGTCTTTGTCGTCGTCGTCGAAGTCTTGGTCGTCGTCGTCGAAGTCTTCGTCGTCGTCGTCGAAGTCTTCGTCTTCGTCGTCGAAGTCTTCGTCATCGTCGTCGAAGTCTTCGTCGTCGTCGTCGAAGTCTTCGTCGTCGTCGTCGTCGAAGTCTTCGTCTTCGTCTTCGTCGTAGAAGTCTTCGTCGTCGTCGTCGAAGTCTTCGTCGTCGTCGTCGTCGAAGTCTTTGTCGTCGTCGAAGTCGTCGTCGTCGAAGTCTTCGTCGTCGTCGTCGTCGAAGTCTTTGTCGTCGTCGACGTCGTCGTCGTCGAAGTCTTCGTCGTCATCGTCGAAGTCTTCGTCGTCATCGTCGAAGTCTTCGTCGTCGTCGTCGACGTCTTCGTCGTCGTCGTCCAAGTCTTCGTCGTCGTCGCCCAAGGCTTCGTCGTCGAAGTCTTCGTCGTCGAAGTCTTCGTCGTCGAAGTCTTCGTCGTCGAAGTCTTCGTCGTCGTCGTCGAAGTCTTCGTCGTTGTTGAACTCTTCGTCGTCGTCGTCGAAGTCTTCGTCGTCGTCATCCAAGTCTTCGTCGTCGCCTTCGAAGTCTTCGTCGTCGTCGAAGTCTTCGTCGTCGTTGAACTCTTCGTCGTCGTCATCGAAGTCTTCATCGTCGTCGTCGAAGTCTTCGTCGTCGTCGTCGAAGTCTTCGTCGTCGTCGTCGAAGTCTTCGTCGTCATCGTCGAAGTCTTCGTCGTCGTCGTCGTCGGCGAAGTCTTCGCCTTCGTCGTCGTCGTCGAAGTCTTCGTCGTCGTCGTCGAAGTCTTCGTCGCCGTCGTCGAAGTCTTCGTCGTCGTCGTCGAAGTCTTCGTCGTCGTCGTCGAAGTCTTCGTCGTCGTCGTCGTCGAAGTCTTTGTCGTCGTCGAAGTCGTCGTCGTCGAAGTCTTCGTCGTCGTCGTCGTCGAAGTCTTTGTCGTCGTCGACGTCGTCGTCGTCGAAGTCTTCGTCGTCATCGTCGAAGTCTTCGTCGTCATCGTCGAAGTCTTCGTCGTCGTCGTCGAAGTATTCGTCGTCGTCGTCGAAGTCATCGTCGTCGTAGTCGAAGACTTCGTCGTCGTGAAGTCTTCGTCGTCGTCGTCGAAGTCTTCTTCGTCGTCATCGAAGTCTTCGTCGTCGTCGTCGAAGTCTTTGTCGTCGTCGTCGTCGAAGTCTTCGTCGTCGTCGTCGAAGTCTTCGTCATCGTCGTCGAAGTCTTCGTCTTCGTCGTCGAAATCTTCGTCGTCGTCGAAGTCTTCGTCGTCGTCATCGAAGTCTTCGTCGTAGTCGTCGAAGTCTTCGTCGTCGTTGGAGAAGTCTTCGTCTTCGTCGTCGAAGTCTTCGTCTTCGTCGTCGTCGTCAAAGTCTTCTTCGTCGTCGTCGAAGTCTTCGTCGTCGTCGAAGTCTTCGTCGTCGTCGTCGAAGTCTTTGTCGTCGTCGTCGAAGTCTTGGTCGTCGTCGTCGAAGTCTTCGTCGTCGTCGTCGAAGTCTTCGTCTTCGTCGTCGAAGTCTTCGTCATCGTCGTCGAAGTCTTCGTCGTCGTCGTCGAAGTCTTCGTCGTCGTCGTCGTCGAAGTCTTCGTCTTCGTCGTCGTCGTAGAAGTCTTCGTCGTCGTCGTCGTCGTCGAAGTCTCCGTCGTTGTCGTCGAACCCTTCGTCGTTGTCGTCGAAGTCTTCGTCGTCTTCGTCGTCGTCGTCGAAGTCTTCGTCGTCTTCGTCGTCGTCGTCGAAGTCTTCGTCGTCGTCGTCGAAGTCTTCGTCGTCGTCGTCGAAGTCTTCGTCTTCGTCGTCGAAGTCTTCGTCGTCGTCGTCGTCGTCGTCGAAGTCTTCGTCTTCGTCGTTGAAGTCTTCATCGTCGTCATCGAAGTCTTCGTCGTCGTCGTCGAAGTCTTCGTCGTTGTCGTCGAAGTCTTCGTCGTCATCGTCGAAGTCTTCGTCTTCTTCGTCGTCGTAGAAGTCTTCATCGTCGTCTTCGTCGTCGAAGTCTTCGTCGTCGTCGTCGAACACTTTGTCATTGTCGTCGAAGTCTTTGTCGTCGTCGTAGTCTTCGTCATCATCGAAGTCTTCGTCGTCGTCATCGTCGAAGTCTTTGTCGTCGTCGAAGTCGTCGTCGTCGAAGTCTTCGTCGTCGTCGTCGTCGAAGTCTTTGTCGTCGTCGTCGAAGTCTTCGTCGTCGTCGTCGACGTCTTCGTCGTCGTCGTCCAAGTCTTCGTCGTCGTCGCCCAAGGCTTCGTCGTCGAAGACTTCGTCGTCGAAGTCTTCGTCGTCGTCGTCGAAGTCTTCGTCGTCGTCGTCGAAGTCTTCGTCGTCGTCGTCGTCGAAGTCTTTGTCGTCGTCGAAGTCGTCGTCGTCGAAGTCTTCGTCGTCGTCGTCGTCGAAGTCTTTGTCGTCGTCGACGTCGTCGTCGTCGAAGTCTTCGTCGTCATCGTCGAAGTCTTCGTCGTCATCGTCGAAGTCTTCGTCGTCGTCGTCGAAGGATTCGTCGTCGTCGTCGAAGTCATCGTCGTCGTAGTCGAAGACTTCGTCGTCGTGAAGTCTTCGTCGTCGTCGTCGAAGTCTTCTTCGTCGTCATCGAAGTCTTCGTCGTCGTCGTCGAAGTCTTTGTCGTCGTCGTCGTCGAAGTCTTTGTCGTCGTCGTCGAAGTCTTCGTCATCGTCGTCGAAGTCTTCGTCTTCGTCGTCGAAATCTTCGTCGTCGTCGAAGTCTTCGTCGTCGTCGTCGAAGTCTTCGTCGTAGTCGTCGAAGTCTTCGTCGTCGTTGGAGAAGTCTTCGTCTTCGTCGTCGAAGTCTTCGTCTTCGTCGTCGTCGTCAAAGTCTTCTTCGTCGTCGTCGAAGTCTTCGTCATCGTCGAAGTCTTCGTCGTCGTCGTCGAAGTCTTTGTCGTCGTCGTCGAAGTCTTGGTCGTCGTCGTCGAAGTCTTCGTCGTCGTCGTCGAAGTCTTCGTCTTCGTCGTCGAAGTCTTCGTCATCGTCGTCGAAGTCTTCGTCGTCGTCGTCGAAGTCTTCGTCGTCGTCGTCATCGAAGTCTTCGTCTTCGTCGTCGTCGTAGAAGTCTTCGTCGTCGTCGTCGTCGTCGAAGTCTTCGTCGTTGTCGTCGAACACTTCGTCGTTGTCGTCGAAGTCTTCGTCGTCTTCGTCGTCGTCGTCGAAGTCTTCGTCGTCTTCGTCGTCGTCGTCGAAGTCTTCGTCGTCGTCGTCGAAGTCTTCGTCGTCGTCGTCGAAGTCTTCGTCTTCGTCGTCGAAGTCTTCGTCGTCGTCGTCGTCGTCGTCGAAGTCTTCGTCTTCGTCGTCGAAGTCTTCGTCGTCGTCATCGAAGTCTTCGTCGTCGTCGTCGAAGTCTTCGTCGTCGTCGTCGAAGTCTTCGTCGTCATCGTCGAAGTCTTCGTCTTCTTCGTCGTCGTAGAAGTCTTCATCGTCGTCTTCGTCGTCGAAGTCTTCGTCGTCGTCGTCGAAGTCTTCGTCGTCGTCGTCGAACACTTTGTCATTGTTGTCGAAGTCTTTGTCGTCGTCGTAGTCTTCGTCATCATCGAAGTCTTCGTCATAGACGAAGACTTCGATGACGACGAAGATGACAATGACAATGACGAAGACGAAGACAACAATGACGACGGAAATGACGACGACGATGAAGACGACGACAACGTTTACACCTATGACGACATCTAAGACTTCGACGGCAACGAAGACTTTGACGGCGACGAAGACTTCGACGGCGACGAAGACTTCGTCGTCGTCGAAGTCTTCGTCGTCGTCGAAGTCTTCGTCGTCGTCGTCGAAGTCTTCGTCGTCGTCGTCGAAGTCTTCGTCGTCGTCGTCCAAGTCTTTGTCGTCGTCGTCCAAGTCTTCATCGTCGAAGTCTTCGTCGTCGAAGTCTTCGTCGTCGAAGTCTTCGTCGTCGAAGTCTTCGTCGTCGAAGACTTCGTCGTCGAAGTCTTCGTCGTCGTTGTCGAAGTCTTAGTCGTCGTCGTCGAAGTCTTCGTCGTCGTCGTCGAAGTCTTCGTCTTCGTCGTCGAAGTCTTCGTCATCGTCGTCGAAGTCTTCGTCGTCGTCGTCGAAGTCTTCGTCGTCGTCGTCATCGAAGTCTTCGTCTTCGTCGTCGTCGTCAAAGTCTTCTTCGTCGTCGTCGAAGTCTTCGTCATCGTCGAAGTCTTCGTCGTCGTCGTCGAAGTCTTTGTCGTCGTCGTCGAAGTCTTGGTCGTCGTCGTCGAAGTCTTCGTCGTCGTCGTCGAAGTCTTCGTCTTCGTCGTCGAAGTCTTCGTCATCGTCGTCGAAGTCTTCGTCGTCGTCGTCGAAGTCTTCGTCGTCGTCGTCATCGAAGTCTTCGTCTTCATCGTCGTCGTAGAAGTCTTCGTCGTCGTCGTCGTCGTCGAAGTCTTCGTCGTTGTCGTCGAACACTTCGTCGTTGTCGTCGAAGTCTTCGTCGTCTTCGTCGTCGTCGTCGAAGTCTTCGTCGTCTTCGTCGTCGTCGTCGAAGTCTTCGTCGTCGTCGTCGAAGTCTTCGTCGTCGTCGTCGAAGTCTTCGTCTTCGTCGTCGAAGTCTTCGTCGTCGTCGTCGTCGTCGTCGAAGTCTTCGTCTTCGTCGTCGAAGTCTTCGTCGTCGTCATCGAAGTCTTCGTCGTCGTCGTCGAAGTCTTCGTCGTCGTCGTCGAAGTCTTCGTCGTCATCGTCGAAGTCTTCGTCTTCTTCGTCATCGTAGAAGTCTTCATCGTCGTCTTCGTCGTCGAAGTCTTCGTCGTCGTCGTCGAAGTCTTCGTCGTCGTCGTCGAACACTTTGTCATTGTCGTCGAAGTCTTTGTCGTCGTCGTAGTCTTCGTCATCATCGAAGTCTTCGTCATAGACGAAGACTTCGATGACGACGAAGATGACAATGACAATGACGAAGACGAAGACAACAATGACGACGGAAATGACGACGACGATGAAGACGACGACAACGTTTACACCTATGACGACATCTAAGACTTCGACGGCAACGAAGACTTTGACGGCGACGAAGACTTCGACGGCGACGAAGACTTCGTCGTCGTCGAAGTCTTCGTCGTCGTCGAAGTCTTCGTCGTCGTCGTCGAAGTCTTCGTCGTCGTCGTCGAAGTCTTCGTCGTCGTCCAAGTCTTTGTCGTCGTCGTCCAAGTCTTCATCGTCGAAGTCTTCGTCGTCGAAGTCTTCGTCGTCGAAGTCTTCGTCGTCGAAGTCTTCGTCGTCGAAGACTTCGTCGTCGAAGTCTTCGTCGTCGTTGTCGAAGTCTTAGTCGTCGTCGTCGAAGTCTTCGTCGTCGTCGTCGACGTCTTCGTCGTCGTCGTCGAAGACTTCGTCGTCGTCGTTCAAGTCTTCGTCGTCGTCGTTCAAGTCTTCGTTGTCGTCGTTGAAGTCTTCGTCGTCGTCGTCGAAGTCTTCGTCGTCGTCGTCGAAGTCTTCGTCGTCGTCGTCGAAGTCTTCGTCGTCGTCGTCGAAGTCTTCGTCGTCATCGTCAAAGTCTTTGTCGTCGTCGTCGTCGTCGAAGTCTTCGTCGTCGTCGTCCAAGTCTTCGTCGTCGTCGTCCAAATCTTCGTCGTCGTCGTCCAAGTCTTCGTCGTCCAAGTCTTCGTCGTCGAAGTCTTCGTCGTCTAAGTCTTCGTCGTCGTCGTCGAAGTCTTTGTCGTCGTCGTCCAAGTCTTCGTCGTCGTCATCCAAGTCTTCGTCGTCGTCGTCCAAGTCTTCGTCGTCGTCGTCCAAGTCTTCGTCGTCGTCGTCGAAGTCTTCGTCGTCGAAATCTTCGTCGTCGAAGTCGAAGTCTTCGTCGTCGTCGTCGAAGTCTTCGTCGTAGTAGTCGAAGTCTTGTCGTCGTCGTCGAAGTCTTCGTCGTCGTAGTCGAAGTCTTCGTCGTCGTCGTCGAAGTTTTCGTCGTCGTAGTCGAAGTCTTCGTCGTCGTCGTCGAAGTCTTCGTCTTCGTCGTCGTCGTCGAAGTTTTCGTCGTCGTAGTCGAAGTCTTCGTCGACGTCGTCGAAGTCTTCGTCTTCGTCGTCGTCGTAGAAGTCTTCGTCGTCGTCGTCGTCGTCGAAGTCTTCGTCGTTGTCGTCGAACACTTCGTCGTTGTCGTCGAAGTCTTCGTCGTCTTCGTCGTCGTCGTCGAAGTATTCGTCGTCGTCGTCGAAGTCTTCGTCGTCGTCGTCGAAGTCTTCGTCTTCGTCGTCGAAGTCTTCATCGTCGTCATCGAAGTCTTCGTCGTCGTCGTCGAAGTCTTCGTCGTCGTCGTCGAAGTCTTCGTCGTCATCGTCGAAGTCTTCGTCTTCTTCGTCGTCGTAGAAGTCTTCATCATCGTCTTCGTCGTCGAAGTCTTCGTCGTCGTCGTCGAAGTCTTCGTCGTCGTCGTCGAACACTTCGTCATTGTCGTCGAAGTCTTTGTCGTCGTCGTAGTCTTCGTCATCATCGAAGTCTTCGTCATAGACGAAGACTTCGATGACGACGAAGATGACAATGACAATGACGAAGACGAAGACAACAATGACGACGGAAATGACGACGACGATGAAGACGACGACAACGTTTACACCTATGACGACATCTAAGACTTCCACGGCAACGAAGACTTTGATGGCGACGAAGACTTCGACGGCGACGACGACGAAGTCTTCGTCGTCGTCGAAGTCTTCGTTGTCGTCGAAGTCTTTGTCGTCGTCGAAGTCTTCGTCGTCGTCGAAGTCTTCGTCGTCGTCGTCGTCGTCAAAGTCTTCGTCGTCGTCGTCGAAGTCTTCGTCGTCGTCATCGAAGTCTTCGTCGTCGTCGTCGAAGTCTTCGTCGTCGTCGTCGAAGTCTTCGTCGACGTCGTCCAAGTCTTTCTCGTCGAAGTCTTCGTCGTCGAAGTCTTCGTCGTCGAAGTCTTCGTCGTCGAAGTCTTCGTCGTCGAAGACTTCGTCGTCGAAGTCTTCGTCGTCGTTGTCGAAGTCTTAGTCGTCGTCGTCGAAGTCTTCGTCGTCGTCGTCGTCGTCGAAGACTTCGTCGTCGTCGTCCAAGTCTTCGTCGTCGTCGTTCAAGTCTTCGTTGTCGTCGTTGAAGTCTTCGTCGTCGTCGTCGAAGTCTTCGTCGTCGTCGTCGAAGTCTTCGTCGTCGTCGTCGAAGTCTTCGTCGTCGTCGTCGAAGTCTTCGTCGTCATCGTCAAAGTCTTTGTCGCCGTCGTCGTCGTCGAAGTCTTCGTCGTCGTCGTCCAAGTCTTCGTCGTCGTCGTCCAAATCTTCGTCGTCGTCGTCCAAGTCTTCGTCGTCCAAGTCTTCGTCGTCTAAGTCTTCGTCGTCGTCGTCGAAGTCTTTGTCGTCGTCGTCCAAGTCTTCGTCGTCGTCATCCAAGTCTTCGTCGTCGTCATCCAAGTCTTCGTCGTCGTCGTCCAAGTCTTCGTCGTCGTCGTCGAAGTCTTCGTCGTCGTCGTCGAAGTCTTCGTCGTCGAAATCTTCGTCGTCGAAGTCGAAGTCATCGTCGTCGTCGTCGAAGTCTTCGTCGTAGTAGTCGAAGTCTTGTCGTCGTCGTCGAAGTCTTCGTCGTCGTAGTCGAAGTCTTCGTCGTCGTTGTCGAAGTTTTCGTCGTCGTAGTCGAAGTCTTCGTCGTCGTCGTCGTCATAGACGAAGACTTCGATGACGACGAAGATGACAATGACAATGACGAAGACGAAGACAACAATGACGACGGAAATGACGACGACGATGAAGACGACGACAACGTTTACACCTATGACGACATCTAAGACTTCCACGGCAACGAAGACTTTGACGGCGACGAAGACTTCGACGGCGACGACGACGAAGTCTTCGTCGTCGTCGAAGTCTTCGTTGTTGTCGAAGTCTTTGTCGTCGTCGAAGTCTTCGTCGTCGTCGAAGTCTTCGTCGTCGTCGTCGTCGTCAAAGTCTTCGTCGTCGTCGTCGAAGTCTTCGTCGTCGTCATCGAAGTCTTCGTCGTCGTCGTCGAAGTCTTCGTCGTCGTCGTCGAAGTCTTCGTCGTCGTCGTCCAAGTCTTTCTCGTCGAAGTCTTCGTCGTCGAAGTCTTCGTCGTCGAAGTCTTCGTCGTCGAAGTCTTCGTCGTCGAAGACTTCGTCGTCGAAGTCTTCGTCGTCGTTGTCGAAGTCTTAGTCGTCGTCGTCGAAGTCTTCGTCGTCGTCGTCGTCGTCGAAGACTTCGTCGTCGTCGTCCAAGTCTTCGTCGTCGTCGTTCAAGTCTTCGTTGTCGTCGTTGAAGTCTTCGTCGTCGTCGTCGAAGTCTTCGTCGTCGTCGTCGAAGTCTTCGTCGTCGTCGTCGAAGTCTTCGTCGTCGTCGTCGAAGTCTTCGTCGTCATCGTCAAAGTCTTTGTCGTCGTCGTCGTCGTCGAAGTCTTCGTCGTCGTCGTCCAAGTCTTCGTCGTCGTCGTCCAAATCTTCGTCGTCGTCGTCCAAGTCTTCGTCGTCGAAGTCTTCGTCGTCTAAGTCTTCGTCGTCGTCGTCGAAGTCTTTGTCGTCGTCGTCCAAGTCTTCGTCGTCGTCATCCAAGTCTTCGTCGTCGTCATCCAAGTCTTCGTCGTCGTCGTCCAAGTCTTCGTCGTCGTCGTCGAAGTCTTCGTCGTCGTCGTCGAAGTCTTCGTCGTCGAAATCTTCGTCGTCGAAGTCGAAGTCATCGTCGTCGTCGTCGAAGTCTTCGTCGTAGTAGTCGAAGTCTTGTCGTCGTCGTCGAAGTCTTCGTCGTCGTAGTCGAAGTCTTCGTCGTCGTTGTCGAAGTTTTCGTCGTCGTAGTCGAAGTCTTCGTCGTCGTCGTCGAAGTCTTCGTCTTCGTCGTCGTCGTCGAAGTTTTCGTCGTCGTAGTCGAAGTCTTCGTCGACGTCGTCGAAGTCTTCGTCTTCGTCGTCGTCGTCGAAGTCTTCGTCGCCGTTGTCGAAGTCTTCGTCGTCGTCGTCGAAGTCTTCGTCGTCGAAGACTTCGTCGTCGAAGTCTTCGTCGTCGTCGTCGAAGTCTTCGTCGTCGTCGTCTAAGTCTTCGTCGTCGTCGAAGTCTTCGTCGTCGTCGTCGTCGAAGTCTTTGTCGTCGTCGAAGTCGTCGTCGTCGAAGTCGTCGTCGTCGAAGTCTTCGTCGTCGTCGTCGTCGAAGTCTTTGTCGTCGTCGAAGTCGTCGTCGTCGAAGTCTTCGTCGTCATCGTCGAAGTCTTCGTCGTCATTGTCGAAGTCTTCGTCGTCGTCGTCGAAGTATTCGTCGTCGTCGTCGAAGTCATCGTCGTCGTAGTCGAAGACTTCGTCGTCGTGAAGTCTTCGTCGTCGTCGTCGAAGTCTTCTTCGTCGTCATCGAAGTCTTCGTCGTCGTCGTCGAAGTCTTTGTCGTCGTCGTCGTCGAAGTCTTCGTCGTCGTCGTCGAAGTCTTCGTCGTCGTCGTCGAAGTCTTCGTCGTCATCGTCGAAGTCTTCGTCTTCTTCGTCGTCGTAGAAGTCTTCATCGTCGTCTTCGTCGTCGAAGTCTTCGTCGTCGTCGTCGAAGTCTTCGTCGTCGTCGTCGAACACTTCGTCATTGTCGTCGAAGTCTTTGTCGTCGTCGTAGTCTTCGTCATTATCGAAGTCTTCGTCATAGACGAAGACTTCGATGACGACGAAGATGACAATGACAATGACGAAGACGAAGACAACAATGACGACGGAAATGACGACGACGATGAAGACGACGACAACGTTTACACCTATGACGACATCTAAGACTTCGACGGCAACGAAGACTTTGACGGCGACGAAGACTTCGACGGCGACGAAGACTTCGTCGTCGTCGAAGTCTTCGTCGTCGTCGAAGTCTTCGTCGTCGTCGTCGAAGTCTTCGTCGTCGTCGTCGAAGTCTTCGTCGTCGTCGTCCAAGTCTTTGTCGTCGTCGTCCAAGTCTTCATCGTCGAAGTCTTCGTCGTCGAAGTCTTCGTCGTCGAAGTCTTCGTCGTCGAAGTCTTCGTCGTCGAAGACTTCGTCGTCGAAGTCTTCGTCGTCGTTGTCGAAGTCTTAGTCGTCGTCGTCGAAGTCTTCGTCGTCGTCGTCGACGTCTTCGTCGTCGTCGTCGAAGACTTCGTCGTCGTCGTTCAAGTCTTCGTCGTCGTCGTTCAAGTCTTCGTTGTCGTCGTTGAAGTCTTCGTCGTCGTCGTCGAAGTCTTCGTCGTCGTCGTCGAAGTCTTCGTCGTCGTCGTCGAAGTCTTCGTCGTCGTCGTCGAAGTCTTCGTCGTCATCGTCAAAGTCTTTGTCGTCGTCGTCGTCGTCGAAGTCTTCGTCGTCGTCGTCCAAGTCTTCGTCGTCGTCGTCCAAATCTTCGTCGTCGTCGTCCAAGTCTTCGTCGTCCAAGTCTTCGTTGTTGTCGAAGTCTTTGTCGTCGTCGAAGTCTTCGTCGTCGTCGAAGTCTTCGTCGTCGTCGTCGTCGTCAAAGTCTTCGTCGTCGTCGTCGAAGTCTTCGTCGTCGTCATCGAAGTCTTCGTCGTCGTCGTCGAAGTCTTCGTCGTCGTCGTCGAAGTCTTCGTCGTCGTCGTCCAAGTCTTTCTCGTCGAAGTCTTCGTCGTCGAAGTCTTCGTCGTCGAAGTCTTCGTCGTCGAAGTCTTCGTCGTCGAAGACTTCGTCGTCGAAGTCTTCGTCGTCGTTGTCGAAGTCTTAGTCGTCGTCGTCGAAGTCTTCGTCGTCGTCGTCGTCGTCGAAGACTTCGTCGTCGTCGTCCAAGTCTTCGTCGTCGTCGTTCAAGTCTTCGTTGTCGTCGTTGAAGTCTTCGTCGTCGTCGTCGAAGTCTTCGTCGTCGTCGTCGAAGTCTTCGTCGTCGTCGTCGAAGTCTTCGTCGTCGTCGTCGAAGTCTTCGTCGTCATCGTCAAAGTCTTTGTCGTCGTCGTCGTCGTCGAAGTCTTCGTCGTCGTCGTCCAAGTCTTCGTCGTCGTCGTCCAAATCTTCGTCGTCGTCGTCCAAGTCTTCGTCGTCGAAGTCTTCGTCGTCTAAGTCTTCGTCGTCGTCGTCGAAGTCTTTGTCGTCGTCGTCCAAGTCTTCGTCGTCGTCATCCAAGTCTTCGTCGTCGTCATCCAAGTCTTCGTCGTCGTCGTCGAAGTCTTCGTCGTCGTCGTCGAAGTCTTCGTCGTCGAAATCTTCGTCGTCGAAGTCGAAGTCATCGTCGTCGTCGTCGAAGTCTTCGTCGTAGTAGTCGAAGTCTTGTCGTCGTCGTCGAAGTCTTCGTCGTCGTAGTCGAAGTCTTCGTCGTCGTTGTCGAAGTTTTCGTCGTCGTAGTCGAAGTCTTCGTCGTCGTCGTCGAAGTCTTCGTCTTCGTCGTCGTCGTCGAAGTTTTCGTCGTCGTAGTCGAAGTCTTCGTCGACGTCGTCGAAGTCTTCGTCTTCGTCGTCGTCGTCGAAGTCTTCGTCGCCGTTGTCGAAGTCTTCGTCGTCGTCGTCGAAGTCTTCGTCGTCGAAGACTTCGTCGTCGAAGTCTTCGTCGTCGTCGTCGAAGTCTTCGTCGTCGTCGTCGAAGTCTTCGTCGTCGTCGAAGTCTTCGTCGTCGTCGTCGTCGAAGTCTTTGTCGTCGTCGAAGTCGTCGTCGTCGAAGTCGTCGTCGTCGAAGTCTTCGTCGTCGTCGTCGTCGAAGTCTTTGTCGTCGTCGAAGTCGTCGTCGTCGAAGTCTTCGTCGTCATCGTCGAAGTCTTCGTCGTCATTGTCGAAGTCTTCGTCGTCGTCGTCGAAGTATTCGTCGTCGTCGTCGAAGTCATCGTCGTCGTAGTCGAAGACTTCGTCGTCGTGAAGTCTTCGTCGTCGTCGTCGAAGTCTTCTTCGTCGTCATCGAAGTCTTCGTCGTCGTCGTCGAAGTCTTTGTCGTCGTCGTCGTCGAAGTCTTCGTCGTCGTCGTCGAAGTCTTCGTCGTCGTCGTCGAAGTCTTCGTCGTCATCGTCGAAGTCTTCGTCTTCTTCGTCGTCGTAGAAGTCTTCATCGTCGTCTTCGTCGTCGAAGTCTTCGTCGTCGTCGTCGAAGTCTTCGTCGTCGTCGTCGAACACTTCGTCATTGTCGTCGAAGTCTTTGTCGTCGTCGTAGTCTTCGTCATTATCGAAGTCTTCGTCATAGACGAAGACTTCGATGACGACGAAGATGACAATGACAATGACGAAGACGAAGACAACAATGACGACGGAAATGACGACGACGATGAAGACGACGACAACGTTTACACCTATGACGACATCTAAGACTTCGACGGCAACGAAGACTTTGACGGCGACGAAGACTTCGACGGCGACGAAGACTTCGTCGTCGTCGAAGTCTTCGTCGTCGTCGAAGTCTTCGTCGTCGTCGTCGAAGTCTTCGTCGTCGTCGTCGAAGTCTTCGTCGTCGTCGTCCAAGTCTTTGTCGTCGTCGTCCAAGTCTTCATCGTCGAAGTCTTCGTCGTCGAAGTCTTCGTCGTCGAAGTCTTCGTCGTCGAAGTCTTCGTCGTCGAAGACTTCGTCGTCGAAGTCTTCGTCGTCGTTGTCGAAGTCTTAGTCGTCGTCGTCGAAGTCTTCGTCGTCGTCGTCGACGTCTTCGTCGTCGTCGTCGAAGACTTCGTCGTCGTCGTTCAAGTCTTCGTCGTCGTCGTTCAAGTCTTCGTTGTCGTCGTTGAAGTCTTCGTCGTCGTCGTCGAAGTCTTCGTCGTCGTCGTCGAAGTCTTCGTCGTCGTCGTCGAAGTCTTCGTCGTCGTCGTCGAAGTCTTCGTCGTCATCGTCAAAGTCTTTGTCGTCGTCGTCGTCGTCGAAGTCTTCGTCGTCGTCGTCCAAGTCTTCGTCGTCGTCGTCCAAATCTTCGTCGTCGTCGTCCAAGTCTTCGTCGTCCAAGTCTTCGTCGTCGAAGTCTTCGTCGTCTAAGTCTTCGTCGTCGTCGTCGAAGTCTTTGTCGTCGTCGTCCAAGTCTTCGTCGTCGTCATCCAAGTCTTCGTCGTCGTCGTCCAAGTCTTCGTCGTCGTCGTCGAAGTCTTCGTCGTCGTCGTCGAAGTCTTCGTCGTCGAAATCTTCGTCGTCGAAGTCGAAGTCTTCGTCGTCGTCGTCGAAGTCTTCGTCGTAGTAGTCGAAGTCTTGTCGTCGTCGTCGAAGTCTTCGTCGTCGTAGTCGAAGTCTTCGTCGTCGTCGTCGAAGTTTTCGTCGTCGTAGTCGAAGTCTTCGTCGTCGTCGTCGAAGTCTTCGTCTTCGTCGTCGTCGTCGAAGTTTTCGTCGTCGTAGTCGAAGTCTTCGTCGACGTCGTCGAAGTCTTCGTCTTCGTCGTCGTCGTAGAAGTCTTCGTCGTCGTCGTCGTCGTCGAAGTCTTCGTCGTTGTCGTCGAACACTTCGTCGTTGTCGTCGAAGTCTTCGTCGTCTTCGTCGTCGTCGTCGAAGTATTCGTCGTCGTCGTCGAAGTCTTCGTCGTCGTCGTCGAAGTCTTCGTCTTCGTCGTCGAAGTCTTCATCGTCGTCATCGAAGTCTTCGTCGTCGTCGTCGAAGTCTTCGTCGTCGTCGTCGAAGTCTTCGTCGTCATCGTCGAAGTCTTCGTCTTCTTCGTCGTCGTAGAAGTCTTCATCATCGTCTTCGTCGTCGAAGTCTTCGTCGTCGTCGTCGAAGTCTTCGTCGTCGTCGTCGAACACTTCGTCATTGTCGTCGAAGTCTTTGTCGTCGTCGTAGTCTTCGTCATCATCGAAGTCTTCGTCATAGACGAAGACTTCGATGACGACGAAGATGACAATGACAATGACGAAGACGAAGACAACAATGACGACGGAAATGACGACGACGATGAAGACGACGACAACGTTTACACCTATGACGACATCTAAGACTTCCACGGCAACGAAGACTTTGACGGCGACGAAGACTTCGACGGCGACGACGACGAAGTCTTCGTCGTCGTCGAAGTCTTCGTTGTCGTCGAAGTCTTTGTCGTCGTCGAAGTCTTCGTCGTCGTCGAAGTCTTCGTCGTCGTCGTCGTCGTCAAAGTCTTCGTCGTCGTCGTCGAAGTCTTCGTCGTCGTCATCGAAGTCTTCGTCGTCGTCGTCGAAGTCTTCGTCGTCGTCGTCGAAGTCTTCGTCGACGTCGTCCAAGTCTTTCTCGTCGAAGTCTTCGTCGTCGAAGTCTTCGTCGTCGAAGTCTTCGTCGTCGAAGTCTTCGTCGTCGAAGACTTCGTCGTCGAAGTCTTCGTCGTCGTTGTCGAAGTCTTAGTCGTCGTCGTCGAAGTCTTCGTCGTCGTCGTCGACGTCTTCGTCGTCGTCGTCGAAGACTTCGTCGTCGTCGTCCAAGTCTTCGTCGTCGTCGTTCAAGTCTTCGTTGTCGTCGTTGAAGTCTTCGTCGTCGTCGTCGAAGTCTTCGTCGTAGTAGTCGAAGTCTTGTCGTCGTCGTCGAAGTCTTCGTCGTCGTAGTCGAAGTCTTCGTCGTCGTTGTCGAAGTTTTCGTCGTCGTAGTCGAAGTCTTCGTCGTCGTCGTCGTCATAGACGAAGACTTCGATGACGACGAAGATGACAATGACAATGACGAAGACGAAGACAACAATGACGACGGAAATGACGACGACGATGAAGACGACGACAACGTTTACACCTATGACGACATCTAAGACTTCCACGGCAACGAAGACTTTGACGGCGACGAAGACTTCGACGGCGACGACGACGAAGTCTTCGTCGTCGTCGAAGTCTTCGTTGTCGTCGAAGTCTTTGTCGTCGTCGAAGTCTTCGTCGTCGTCGAAGTCTTCGTCGTCGTCGTCGTCGTCAAAGTCTTCGTCGTCGTCGTCGAAGTCTTCGTCGTCGTCATCGAAGTCTTCGTCGTCGTCGTCGAAGTCTTCGTCGTCGTCGTCGAAGTCTTCGTCGTCGTCGTCCAAGTCTTTCTCGTCGAAGTCTTCGTCGTCGAAGTCTTCGTCGTCGAAGTCTTCGTCGTCGAAGTCTTCGTCGTCGAAGACTTCGTCGTCGAAGTCTTCGTCGTCGTTGTCGAAGTCTTAGTCGTCGTCGTCGAAGTCTTCGTCGTCGTCGTCATCGTCGAAGACTTCGTCGTCGTCGTCCAAGTCTTCGTCGTCGTCGTTCAAGTCTTCGTTGTCGTCGTTGAAGTCTTCGTCGTCGTCGTCGAAGTCTTCGTCGTCGTCGTCGAAGTCTTCGTCGTCGTCGTCGAAGTCTTCGTCGTCGTCGTCGAAGTCTTCGTCGTCATCGTCAAAGTCTTTGTCGTCGTCGTCGTCGTCGAAGTCTTCGTCGTCGTCGTCCAAGTCTTCGTCGTCGTCGTCCAAATCTTCGTCGTCGTCGTCCAAGTCTTCGTCGTCGAAGTCTTCGTCGTCTAAGTCTTCGTCGTCGTCGTCGAAGTCTTTGTCGTCGTCGTCCAAGTCTTCGTCGTCGTCATCCAAGTCTTCGTCGTCGTCATCCAAGTCTTCGTCGTCGTCGTCCAAGTCTTCGTCGTCGTCGTCGAAGTCTTCGTCGTCGTCGTCGAAGTCTTCGTCGTCGAAATCTTCGTCGTCGAAGTCGAAGTCATCGTCGTCGTCGTCGAAGTCTTCGTCGTAGTAGTCGAAGTCTTGTCGTCGTCGTCGAAGTCTTCGTCGTCGTAGTCGAAGTCTTCGTCGTCGTTGTCGAAGTTTTCGTCGTCGTAGTCGAAGTCTTCGTCGTCATCGTCGAAGTCTTCGTCTTCGTCGTCGTCGTCGAAGTTTTCGTCGTCGTAGTCGAAGTCTTCGTCGACGTCGTCGAAGTCTTCGTCTTCGTCGTCGTCGTCGAAGTCTTCGTCGCCGTTGTCGAAGTCTTCGTCGTCGTCGTCGAAGTCTTCGTCGTCGAAGACTTCGTCGTCGAAGTCTTCGTCGTCGTCGTCGAAGTCTTCGTCGTCGTCGTCGAAGTCTTCGTCGTCGTCGAAGTCTTCGTCGTCGTCGTCGTCGAAGTCTTTGTCGTCGTCGAAGTCGTCGTCGTCGAAGTCGTCGTCGTCGAAGTCTTCGTCGTCGTCGTCGTCGAAGTCTTTGTCGTCGTCGAAGTCGTCGTCGTCGAAGTCTTCGTCGTCATCGTCGAAGTCTTCATCGTCATTGTCGAAGTCTTCGTCGTCGTCGTCGAAGTATTCGTCGTCGTTGTCGAAGTCATCGTCGTCGTAGTCGAAGACTTCGTCGTCGTGAAGTCTTCGTCGTCGTCGTCGAAGTCTTCTTCGTCGTCATCGAAGTCTTCGTCGTCGTCGTCGAAGTCTTTGTCGTCGTCGTCGTCGAAGTCTTCGTCGTCGTCGTCGAAGTCTTCGTCGTCGTCGTCGAAGTCTTCGTCGTCATCGTCGAAGTCTTCGTCTTCTTCGTCGTCGTAGAAGTCTTCATCGTCGTCTTCGTCGTCGAAGTCTTCGTCGTCGTCGTCGAAGTCTTCGTCGTCGTCGTCGAACACTTCGTCATTGTCGTCGAAGTCTTTGTCGTCGTCGTAGTCTTCGTCATTATCGAAGTCTTCGTCATAGACGAAGACTTCGATGACGACGAAGATGACAATGACAATGACGAAGACGAAGACAACAATGACGACGGAAATGACGACGACGATGAAGACGACGACAACGTTTACACCTATGACGACATCTAAGACTTCGACGGCAACGAAGACTTTGACGGCGACGAAGACTTCGACGGCGACGACGACGAAGTCTTCGTCGTCGTCAAAGTCTTCGTTGTCGTCGAAGTCTTTGTCGTCGTCGAAGTCTTCGTCGTCGTCGAAGTCTTCGTCGTCGTCGTCGTCGTCAAAGTCTTCGTCGTCGTCGTCGAAGTCTTCGTCGTCGTCATCGAAGTCTTCGTCGTCGTCGTCGAAGTCTTCGTCGTCGTCGTCCAAGTCTTCGTCGTCGTCGTCCAAGTCTTTCTCGTCGTCGTCCAAGTCTTCATCGTCGAAGTCTTCGTCGTCGAAGTCTTCGTCGTCGAAGTCTTCGTCGTCGAAGTCTTCGTCGTCGAAGTCTTCGTTGTCGAAGACTTCGTCGTCGAAGTCTTCGTCGTCGTTGTCGAAGTCTTAGTCGTCGTCGTCGAAGTCTTCGTCGTCGTCGTCGACGTCTTCGTCGTCGTCGTCGAAGACTTCGTCGTCGTCGTCCAAGTCTTCGTCGTCGTCGTTCAAGTCTTCGTTGTCGTCGTCAAAGTCTTTGTCGTCGTCGTCGTCGTCGAAGTCTTCGTCGTCGTCGTCCAAGTCTTCGTCGTCGTCGTCCAAATCTTTGTCGTCGTCGTCCAAGTCTTCGTCGTCGAAGTCTTCGTCGTCTAAGTCTTCGTCGTCGTCGTCGAAGTCTTTGTCGTCTTCGTCCAAGTCTTCGTCGTCGTCATCCAAGTCTTCGTCGTCGTCATCCAAGTCTTCGTCGTCGTCGTCCAAGTCTTCGTCGTCGTCGTCGAAGTCTTCGTCGTCGTCGTCGAAGTCTTCGTCGTTGAAATCTTCGTCGTCGAAGTCGAAGTCTTCGTCGTCGTCGTCGAAGTCTTCGTCGTAGTAGTCGAAGTCTTGTCGTCGTCGTCGAAGTCTTCGTCGTCGTAGTCGAAGTCTTCGTCGTCGTCGTCGAAGTTTTCGTCGTCGTAGTCGAAGTCTTCGTCGTCGTCGTCGAAGTCTTCGTCTTCGTCGTCGTCGTCGAAGTTTTCGTCGTCGTAGTCGAAGTCTTCGTCGACGTCGTCGAAGTCTTCGTCTTCGTCGTCGTCGTCGAAGTCTTCGTCGCCGTTGTCGAAGTCTTCGTCGTCGTCGTCGAAGTCTTCGTCGTCGAAGACTTCGTCGTCGAAGTCTTCGTCGTCGTCGTCGAAGTCTTCGTCGTCGTCGTCGAAGTCTTCGTCGTCGTCGTCGTCGAAGTCTTTGTCGTCGTCGAAGTCGTCGTCGTCGAAGTCTTCGTCGTCGTCGTCGTCGAAGTCTTTGTCGTCGTCGAAGTCGTCGTCGTCGAAGTCTTCGTCGTCATCGTCGAAGTCTTCGTCGTCATTGTCGAAGTCTTCGTCGTCGTCGTCGAAGTATTCGTCGTCGTCGTCGAAGTCATCGTCGTCGTAGTCGAAGACTTCGTCGTCGTGAAGTCTTCGTCGTCGTCGTCGAAGTCTTCTTCGTCGTCATCGAAGTCTTCGTCGTCGTCGTCGAAGTCTTTGTCGTCGTCGTCGTCGAAGTCTTCGTCGTCGTCGTCGAAGTCTTCGTCATCGTCGTCGAAGTCTTCGTCTTCGTCGTCGAAATCTTCGTCGTCGTCGAAGTCTTCGTCGTCGTCGTCGAAGTCTTCGTCGTCGTCGTCGAAGTCTTCGTCGTCGTTGGAGAAGTCTTCGTCTTCGTCGTCGAAGTCTTCGTCTTCGTCGTCGTCGTCAAAGTCTTCTTCGTCGTCGTCGAAGTCTTCGTCGTCGTCGAAGTCTTCGTCGTCGTCGTCGAAGTCTTCGTCGTCGTCGTCGAAGTCTTGGTCGTCGTCGTCGAAGTCTTCGTCGTCGTCGTCGAAGTCTTCGTCTTCGTCGTCGAAGTCTTCGTCATCGTCGTCGAAGTCTTCGTCGTCGTCGTCGAAGTCTTCGTCGTCGTCGTCGTCGAAGTCTTCGTCTTCGTCGTCGTCGTAGAAGTCTTCGTCGTCGTCGTCGTCGTCGAAGTCTTCGTCATTGTCGTCGAACACTTCGTCGTTGTCGTCGAAGTCTTCGTCGTCTTCGTCGTCGTCGTCGAAGTCTTCGTCGTCGTCGTCGAAGTCTTCGTCGTCGTCGTCGAAGTCTTCGTCTTCGTCGTCGAAGTCTTCGTCGTCGTCGTCGTCGAAGTCTTCGTCTTCGTCGTCGAAGTCTTCATCGTCGTCATCGAAGTCTTCGCCGTCGTCGTCGAAGTCTTCGTCGTCGTCGTCGAAGTCTTCGTCGTCATCGTCGAAGTCTTCGTCTTCTTCGTCGTCGTAGAAGTCTTCATCGTCGTCTTCGTCGTCGAAGTCTTCGTCGTCGTCGTCGAAGTCTTCGTCATCGTCGTCAAACACTTCGTCATTGTCGTCGAAGTCTTTGTCGTCGTCGTAGTCTTCGTCATCATCGAAGTCTTCGTCATAGACGAAGACTTCGATGACGACGAAGATGACAATGACAATGACGAAGACGAAGACAACAATGACGACGGAAATGACGACGACGATGAAGACGACGACAACGTTTACACCTATGACGACATCTAAGACTTCGACGGCAACGAAGACTTTGACGGCGACGAAGACTTCGACGGCGACGAAGACTTCGTCGTCGTCGAAGTCTTCGTCGTCGTCGAAGTCTTCGTTGTCGTCGAAGTCTTTGTCGTCGTCGAAGTCTTCGTCGTCGTCGAAGTCTTCGTCGTCGTCGTCGTCGTCAAAGTCTTCGTCGTCGTCGTCGAAGTCTTCGTCGTCGTCGTCGAAGTCTTCGTCGTCGTCGTCGAAGTCTTCGTCGTCGTCGAAGTCTTCGTCGTCGTCGTCCAAGTCTTTGTCGTCGTCGTCCAAGTCTTCATCGTCGAAGTCTTCGTCGTCGAAGTCTTCGTCGTCGAAGTCTTCGTCGTCGAAGTCTTCGTCGTCGAAGACTTCGTCGTCGAAGTCTTCGTCGTCGTTGTCGAAGTCTTAGTCGTCGTCGTCGAAGTCTTCGTCGTCGTCGTCGACGTCTTCGTCGTCGTCGTCGAAGACTTCGTCGTCGTCGTCCAAGTCTTCGTCGTCGTCGTTCAAGTCTTCGTTGTCGTCGTTGAAGTCTTCGTCGTCGTCGTCGAAGTCTTCGTCGTCGTCGTCGAAGTCTTCGTCGTCGTCGTCGAAGTCTTCGTCGTCGTCGTCGAAGTCTTCGTCGTCATCGTCAAAGTCTTTGTCGTCGTCGTCGTCGTCGAAGTCTTCGTCGTCGTCGTCCAAGTCTTCGTCGTCGTCGTCCATATCTTCGTCGTCGTCGTCCAAGTCTTCGTCGTCCAAGTCTTCGTCGTCGAAGTCTTCGTCGTCTAAGTCTTCGTCGTCGTTGTCGAAGTCTTTGTCGTCGTCGTCCAAGTCTTCGTCGTCGTCATCCAAGTCTTCGTCGTCGTCGTCCAAGTCTTCGTCGTCGTCGTCGAAGTCTTCGTCGTCGTCGTCGAAGTCTTCGTCGTCGAAATCTTCGTCGTCGAAGTCGAAGTCTTCGTCGTCGTCGTCGAAGTCTTCGTCGTAGTAGTCGAAGTCTTGTCGTCGTCGTCGAAGTCTTCGTCGTCGTAGTCGAAGTCTTCGTCGTCGTCGTCGAAGTTTTCGTCGTCGTAGTCGAAGTCTTCGTCGTCGTCGTCGAAGTCTTCGTCTTCGTCGTCGTCGTCGAAGTTTTCGTCGTCGTAGTCGAAGTCTTCGTCGACGTCGTCGAAGTCTTCGTCTTCGTCGTCGTCGTAGAAGTCTTCGTCGTCGTCGTCGTCGTCGTCGAAGTCTTCGTCGTTGTCGTCGAACACTTCGTCGTTGTCGTCGAAGTCTTTGTCGTCTTCGTCGTCATCGTCGAAGTCTTCGTCGTCGTCGTCGAAGTCTTCGTCGTCGTCGTCGAAGTCTTCGTCTTCGTCGTCGAAGTCTTCGTCGTCGTCGTCGTCGTCGTCGAAGTCTTCGTCTTCGTCGTCGAAGTCTTCATCGTCGTCATCGAAGTCTTCGTCGTCGTCGTCGTCGTCGTCGAAGTCTTCGTCTTCGTCGTCGAAGTCTTCATCGTCGTCATCGAAGTCTTCGTCGTCGTCGTCGAAGTCTTCGTCGTCGTCGTCGAAGTCTTCGTCGTCATCGTCGAAGTCTTCGTCGTCATCGTCGAAGTCTTCGTCTTCTTCGTCGTCGTAGAAGTCTTCATCGTCGTCTTCGTCGTCGAAGTCTTCGTCGTCGTCGTCGAAGTCTTCGTCGTCGTCGTCGAACACTTTGTCGTCGTCGTCGAAGTCTTCGTCGTCGTCGCCGAAGTCTTCGTCGTCATCGTCGAAGTCTTCGTCTTCGTCGTCGAAATCTTCGTCGTCGTCGTCGTCGTCGTCGAAGTCTTCGTCTTCGTCGTCGAAGTCTTCATCGTCGTCATCGAAGTCTTCGTCGTCGTCGTCGAAGTCTTCATCGTCGTCTTCGTCGTCGAAGTCTTCGTCGTCGTCGTCGAACACTTCGTCATTGTCGTCGAAGTCTTTGTCGTCGTCGTAGTCTTCGTCATCATCGAAGTCTTCGTCATAGACGAAGACTTCGATGACGACGAAGATGACAATGACAATGACGAAGACGAAGACAACAATGACGACGGAAATGACGATGACGATGAAGACGACGACAACGTTTACACCTATGACGACATCTAAGACTTCGACGGCAACGAAGACTTTGACGGCGACGAAGACTTCGACGGCGACGAAGACTTCGTCGTCGTCGAAGTCTTCGTCGTCGTCGAAGTCTTCGTTGTCGTCGTCGAAGTCTTCGTCGTCGTCGAAGTCTTCGTCGTCGTCGTCGTCGTCAAAGTCTTCGTCGTCGTCGTCGAAGTCTTCGTCGTCGTCGTCGAAGTCTTCGTCGTCGTCGTCCAAGTCTTTGTCGTCGTCGTCCAAGTCTTCATCGTCGAAGTCTTCGTCGTCGAAGTCTTCGTCGTCGAAGTCTTCGTCGTCGAAGTCTTCGTCGTCGAAGTCTTCGTCGTCGAAGTCTTCGTCGTCGAAGTCTTCGTCGTCGAAGACTTCGTCGTCAAAGTCTTCGTCGTCGTTGTCGAAGTCTTAGTCGTCGTCGTCGAAGTCTTCGTCGTCGAAGTCTTCGTCGTCGTCGTCGACGTCTTCGTCGTCGTCGTCGAAGACTTCGTCGTCGTCGTCCAAGTCTTCGTCGTCGTCGTTCAAGTCTTCGTCGTCGTCGTCGTCGTCGAAGTCTTCGTCGTCGTCGTCCAAGTCTTCGTCGTCGTCGTCCAAATCTTCGTCGTCGTCGTCCAAGTCTTCGTCGTCCAAGTCTTCATCGTCGAAATCTTCGTCGTCTAAGTCTTCGTCGTCGTCGTCGAAGTCTTTGTCGTCGTCGTCCAAGTCTTCGTCGTCGTCATCCAAGTCTTCGTCGTCGTCGTCCAAGTCTTCGTCGTCGTCGTCGAAGTCTTCGTCGTCGTCGTCGAAATCTTCGTCGTCGAAGTCGAAGTCTTCGTCGTCGTCGTCGAAGTCTTCGTCGTAGTAGTCGAAGTCTTGTCGTCGTCGTCGAAGTCTTCGTCGTCGTAGTCGAAGTCTTCGTCGTCGTCGTCGAAGTTTTCGTCGTCGTAGTCGAAGTCTTCGTCGTCGTCGTCGAAGTCTTCGTCTTCGTCGTCGAAGTCTTCGTCTTCGTCGTCGAAGTCTCCGTCGTCGTCGTCGTCGTCGTCGAAGTCTTCGTCTTCGTCGTCGAAGTCTTCATCGTCGTCATCGAAGTCTTCGTCGTCGTCGTCGTCGTCGTCGAAGTCTTCGTCTTCGTCGTCGAAGTCTTCATCGTCGTCATCGAAGTCTTCGTCGTCGTCGTCGAAGTCTTCGTCGTCGTCGTCGAAGTCTTCGTCGTCATCGTCGAAGTCTTCGTCGTCATCGTCGAAGTCTTCGTCTTCTTCGTCGTCGTAGAAGTCTTCATCGTCGTCGAAGTCTTCGTCGTCGTCGTCGAAGTCTTCGTCGTCGTCGTCGAACACTTCGTCGTCGTCGTCGAAGTCTTCGTCGTCGTCGCCGAAGTCTTCGTCGTCATCGTCGAAGTCTTCGTCTTCGTCGTCGAAATCTTCGTCGTCGTCGTCGTCGTCGTCGAAGTCTTCGTCTTCGTCGTCGAAGTCTTCATCGTCGTCATCGAAGTCTTCGTCGTCGTCGTCGAAGTCTTCATCGTCGTCTTCGTCGTCGAAGTCTTCGTCGTCGTCGTCGAAGTCTTCGTCGTCGTCGTCGAACACTTCGTCATTGTCGTCGAAGTCTTTGTCGTCGTCGTAGTCTTCGTCATCATCGAAGTCTTCGTCATAGACGAAGACTTCGATGACGACGAAGATGACAATGACAATGACGAAGACGAAGACAACAATGACGACGGAAATGACGATGACGATGAAGACGACAACAACGTTTACACCTATGACGACATCTAAGACTTCGACGGCAACGAAGACTTTGACGGCGACGAAGACTTCGACGGCGACGAAGACTTCGTCGTCGTCGAAGTCTTCGTCGTCGTCGAAGTCTTCGTTGTCGTCGTCGAAGTCTTCGTCGTCGTCGAAGTCTTCGTCGTCGTCGTCGTCGTCAAAGTCTTCGTCGTCGTCGTCGAAGTCTTCGTCGTCGTCGTCGAAGTCTTCGTCGTCGTCGTCCAAGTCTTTGTCGTCGTCGTCCAAGTCTTCATCGTCGAAGTCTTCGTCGTCGAAGTCTTCGTCGTCGAAGTCTTCGTCGTCGAAGTCTTCGTCGTCGAAGTCTTCGTCGTCGAAGTCTTCGTCGTCGAAGACTTCGTCGTCGAAGTCTTCGTCGTCGTTGTCGAAGTCTTAGTCGTCGTCGTCGAAGTCTTCGTCGTCGAAGTCTTCGTCGTCGTCGTCGACGTCTTCGTCGTCGTCGTCGAAGACTTCGTCGTCGTCGTCCAAGTCTTCGTCGTCGTCGTTCAAGTCTTCGTCGTCGTCGTCGTCGTCGAAGTCTTCGTCGTCGTCGTCCAAGTCTTCGTCGTCGTCGTCCAAATCTTCGTCGTCGTCGTCCAAGTCTTCGTCGTCCAAGTCTTCGTCGTCGAAGTCTTCGTCGTCTAAGTCTTCGTCGTCGTCGTCGAAGTCTTTGTCGTCGTCGTCCAAGTCTTCGTCGTCGTCATCCAAGTCTTCGTCGTCGTCGTCCAAGTCTTCGTCGTCGTCGTCGAAGTCTTCGTCGTCGTCGTCGAAGTCTTCGTCGTCGAAATCTTCGTCGTCGAAGTCGAAGTCTTCGTCGTCGTCGTCGAAGTCTTCGTCGTAGTAGTCGAAGTCTTGTCGTCGTCGTCGAAGTCTTCGTCGTCGTAGTCGAAGTCTTCGTCGTCGTCGTCGAAGTTTTCGTCGTCGTAGTCGAAGTCTTCGTCGTCGTCGTCGAAGTCTTCGTCTTCGTCGTCGTCGTCGAAGTTTTCGTCGTCGTAGTCGAAGTCTTCGTCGACGTCGTCCAAGTCTTCGTCTTCGTCGTCGTCGTAGAAGTCTTCGTCGTCGTCGTCGTCGTCGAAGTCTTCGTCGTTGTCGTCGAACACTTCGTCGTTGTCGTCGAAGTCTTCGTCGTCTTCGTCGTCGTCGTCGAAGTCTTCGTCGTCGTCGTCGAAGTCTTCGTCGTCGTCGTCGAAGTCTTCGTCTTCGTCGTCGA
Source organism: Lithodes maja (assembly GCA_037953745.1). NCBI lineage: Eukaryota > Metazoa > Arthropoda > Malacostraca > Decapoda > Lithodidae > Lithodes > Lithodes maja. The sequence goes on from JBAKBP010003583.1 coordinate 48,826, forward strand.
AGTCTTCATCGTCGTCATCGAAGTCTTCGTCGTCGTCGTCGAAGTCTTCGTCGTCGTCGTCGAAGTCTTCGTCGTCATCGTCGAAGTCTTCGTCTTCTTCGTCGTCGTAGAAGTCTTCATCGTCGTCTTCGTCGTCGAAGTCTTCGTCGTCGTCGTCGAAGTCTTCGTCGTCGTCGTCGAACACTTCGTCATTGTCGTCGAAGTCTTTGTCGTCGTCGTAGTCTTCGTCATCATCGAAGTCTTCGTCATAGACGAAGACTTCGATGACGACGAAGATGACAATGACAATGACGAAGACGAAGACAACAATGACGACGGAAATGACGACGACGATGAAGACGACGACAACGTTTACACCTATGACGACATCTAAGACTTCGACGGCAACGAAGACTTTGACGGCGACGAAGACTTCGACGGCGACGACGACGAAGTCTTCGTCGTCGTCGAAGTCTTCGTTGTCGTCGAAGTCTTTGTCGTCGTCGAAGTCTTCGTCGTCGTCGAAGTCTTCGTCGTCGTCGTCGTCGTCAAAGTCTTCGTCGTCGTCGTCGAAGTCTTCGTCGTCGTCATCGAAGTCTTCGTCGTCGTCGTCGAAGTCTTCGTCGTCGTCGTCGAAGTCTTCGTCGTCGTCGTCCAAGTCTTTGTCGTCGTCGTCCAAGTCTTCATCGTCGAAGTCTTCGTCGTCGAAGTCTTCGTCGTCGAAGTCTTCGTCGTCGAAGTCTTCGTCGTCGAAGACTTCGTCGTCGAAGTCTTCGTCGTCGTTGTCGAAGTCTTAGTCGTCGTCGTCGAAGTCTTCGTCGTCGTCGTCGACGTCTTCGTCGTCGTCGTCGAAGACTTCGTCGTCGTCATCCAAGTCTTCGTCGTCGTCGTTCAAGTCTTCGTTGTCGTCGTTGAAGTCTTCGTCGTCGTCGTCGAAGTCTTCGTCGTCGTCGTCGAAGTCTTCGTCGTCGTCGTCGAAGTCTTCGTCGTCGTCGTCGAAGTCTTCGTCGTCATCGTCAAAGTCTTTGTCGTCGTCGTCGTCGTCGAAGTCTTCGTCGTCGTCGTCCAAGTCTTCGTCGTCGTCGTCCAAATCTTCGTCGTCGTCGTCCAAGTCTTCGTCGTCCAAGTCTTCGTCGTCGAAGTCTTCGTCGTCTAAGTCTCCGTCGTCGTCGTCGAAGTCTTTGTCGTCGTCGTCCAAGTCTTCGTCGTCGTCATCCAAGTCTTCGTCGTCGTCGTCCAAGTCTTCGTCGTCGTCGTCGAAGTCTTCGTCGTCGTCGTCGAAATCTTCGTCGTCGAAGTCGAAGTCTTCGTCGTCGTCGTCGAAGTCTTCGTCGTAGTAGTCGAAGTCTTGTCGTCGTCGTCGAAGTCTTCGTCGTCGTAGTCGAAGTCCTCGTCGTCGTCGTCGAAGTTTTCGTCGTCGTAGTCGAAGTCTTCGTCGTCGTCGTCGAAGTCTTCGTCTTCGTCGTCGTCGTCGAAGTTTTCGTCGTCGTAGTCGAAGTCTTCGTCGACGTCGTCGAAGTCTTCGTCTTCGTCGTCGTCGTCAAAGTCTTCGTCGCCGTTGTCGAAGTCTTCGTCGTCGTCGTCGAAGTCTTCGTCGTCGAAGACTTCGTCGTCGAAGTCTTCGTCGTCGTCGTCGAAGTCTTCGTCGTCGTCGTCGAAGTCTTCGTCGTCGTCGTCGTCGAAGTCTTTGTCGTCGTCGAAGTCGTCGTCGTCGAAGTCTTCGTCGTCGTCGAAGTCTTTGTCGTCGTCGAAGTCGTCGTCGTCGAAGTCTTCGTCGTCATCGTCGAAGTCTTCGTCGTCATCGTCGAAGTCTTCGTCGTCGTCGTCGAAGTATTCGTCGTCGTCGTCGAAGTCATCGTCGTCGTAGTCGAAGACTTCGTCGTCGTGAAGTCTTCGTCGTCGTCGTCGAAGTCTTCTTCGTCGTCATCGAAGTCTTCGTCGTCATCGTCGAAGTCTTTGTCGTCGTCGTCGTCGAAGTCTTCGTCGTCGTCGTCGAAGTCTTCGTCATCGTCGTCGAAGTCTTCGTCTTCGTCGTCGAAATCTTCGTCGTCGTCGAAGTCTTCGTCGTCGTCGTCGAAGTCTTCGTCGTCGTCATCGAAGTCTTCGTCGTCGTTGGAGAAGTCTTCGTCTTCGTCGTCGTCGTCAAAGTCTTCTTCGTCGTCGTCGAAGTCTTCGTCGTCGTCGAAGTCTTCGTCGTCGTCGTCGAAGTCTTCGTCGTCGTCGTCGAAGTCTTGGTCGTCGTCGTCGAAGTCTTCGTCGTCGTCGTCGAAGTCTTCGTCTTCGTCGTCGAAGTCTTCGTCATCGTCGTCGAAGTCTTCGTCGTCGTCGTCGTCGTCGTCGAAGTCTTCGTCTTCGTCGTCGTCGTCGTCGAAGTCTTCGTCTTCGTCGTCGTCGTAGAAGTCTTCGTCGTCGTCGTCGTCGTCGTCGTCGTCGAAGTCTTCGTCGTTGTCGTCGAACACTTCGTCGTTGTCGTCGAAGTCTTCGTCGTCTTCGTCGTCGTCGTCGAAGTCTTCGTCGTCGTCGTCGAAGTCTTCGTCGTCGTCGTCGAAGTCTTCGTCGTCATCGTCGAAGTCTTCGTCTTCTTCGTCGTCGTAGAAGTCTTCATCGTCGTCTTCGTCGTCGAAGTCTTCGTCGTCGTCGTCGAAGTCTTCGTCGTCGTCGTCGAAGTCTTCGTCGTCGTCGTCGAAGTCTTCGTCGTCGTTGGAGAAGTCTTCGTCTTCGTCGTCGTCGTCAAAGTCTTCTTCGTCGTCGTCGAAGTCTTCGTCGTCGTCGAAGTCTTCGTCGTCGTCGTCGAAGTCTTCGTCGTCGTCGTCGAAGTCTTGGTCGTCGTCGTCGAAGTCTTCGTCGTCGTCGTCGAAGTCTTCGTCTTCGTCGTCGAAGTCTTCGTCATCGTCGTCGAAGTCTTCGTCGTCGTCGTCGTCGTCGTCGAAGTCTTCGTCTTCGTCGTCGTCGTCGTCGAAGTCTTCGTCTTCGTCGTCGTCGTAGAAGTCTTCGTCGTCGTCGTCGTCGTCGTCGTCGTCGAAGTCTTCGTCGTTGTCGTCGAACACTTCGTCGTTGTCGTCGAAGTCTTCGTCGTCTTCGTCGTCGTCGTCGAAGTCTTCGTCGTCGTCGTCGAAGTCTTCGTCGTCGTCGTCGAAGTCTTCGTCGTCATCGTCGAAGTCTTCGTCTTCTTCGTCGTCGTAGAAGTCTTCATCGTCGTCTTCGTCGTCGAAGTCTTCGTCGTCGTCGTCGAAGTCTTCGTCGTCGTCGTCGAACACTTCGTCATTGTCGTCGAAGTCTTTGTCGTCGTCGTAGTCTTCGTCATCATCGAAGTCTTCGTCATAGACGAAGACTTCGATGACGACGAAGATGACAATGACAATGACGAAGACAACAATGACGACGGAAATGACGACGACGATGAAGACGACGACAACGTTTACACCTATGACGACATCTAAGACTTCGACGGCAACGAAGACTTTGACGGCGACGAAGACTTCGACGGCGACGACGACGAAGTCTTCGTCGTCGTCGAAGTCTTCGTTGTCGTCGAAGTCTTTGTCGTCGTCGAAGTCTTCGTCGTCGTCGAAGTCTTCGTCGTCGTCGTCGTCGTCAAAGTCTTCGTCGTCGTCGTCGAAGTCTTCGTCGTCGTCATCGAAGTCTTCGTCGTCGTCGTCGAAGTCTTCGTCGTCGTCGTCGAAGTCTTCGTCGTCGTCGTCCAAGTCTTTGTCGTCGTCGTCCAAGTCTTCATCGTCGAAGTCTTCGTCGTCGAAGTCTTCGTCGTCGAAGTCTTCGTCGTCGAAGTCTTCGTCGTCGAAGTCTTCGTCGTCGAAGACTTCGTCGTCGAAGTCTTCGTCGTCGTTGTCGAAGTCTTAGTCGTCGTCGTCGAAGTCTTCGTCGTCGTCGTCGACGTCTTCGTCGTCGTCGTCGAAGACTTCGTCGTCGTCGTCCAAGTCTTCGTCGTCGTCGTTCAAGTCTTCGTTGTCGTCGTTGAAGTCTTCGTCGTCGTCGTCGAAGTCTTCGTCGTCGTCGTCGAAGTCTTCGTCGTCGTCGTCGAAGTCTTCGTCGTCGTCGTCGAAGTCTTCGTCGTCATCGTCAAAGTCTTTGTCGTCGTCGTCGTCGTCGAAGTCCAAGTCTTCGTCGTCGTCGTCCAAATCTTCGTCGTCGTCGTCCAAGTCTTCGTCGTCGAAGTCTTCGTCGTCTAAGTCTTCGTCGTCATCGTCGAAGTCTTTGTCGTCGTCGTCCAAGTCTTCGTCGTCGTCATCCAAGTCTTCGTCGTCGTCGTCCAAGTCTTCGTCGTCGTCGTCGAAGTCTTCGTCGTCGTCGTCGAAGTCTTCGTCGTCGAAATCTTCGTCGTCGAAGTCGAAGTCTTCGTCGTCGTCGTCGAAGTCTTCGTCATAGTAGTCGAAGTCTTGTCGTCGTCGTCGAAGTCTTCGTCGTCGTAGTCGAAGTCTTCGTCGTCGTCGTCGAAGTTTTCGTCGTCGTAGTCGAAGTCTTCGTCGTCGTCGTCGAAGTCTTCGTCTTCGTCGTCGTCGTCGAAGTTTTCGTCGTCGTAGTCGAAGTCTTCGTCGACGTCGTCGAAGTCTTCGTCTTCGTCGTCGTCGTCGAAGTCTTCGTCGCCGTTGTCGAAGTCTTCGTCGTCGTCGTCGAAGTCTTCGTCGTCGAAGACTTCGTCGTCGAAGTCTTCGTCGTCGTCGTCGAAGTCTTCGTCGTCGTCGTCGAAGTCTTCGTCGTCGTCGTCGTCGAAGTCTTTGTCGTCGTCGAAGTCGTCGTCGTCGAAGTCTTCGTCGTCGTCGTCGTCGAAGTCTTTGTCGTCGTCGAAGTCGTCGTCGTCGAAGTCTTCGTCGTCATCGTCGAAGTCTTCGTCGTCATCGTCGAAGTCTTCGTCGTCGTCGTCGAAGTATTCGTCGTCGTCGTCGAAGTCATCGTCGTCATAGTCGAAGACTTCGTCGTCGTGAAGTCTTCGTCGTCGTCGTCGAAGTCTTCTTCGTCGTCATCGAAGTCTTCGTCGTCGTCGTCGAAGTCTTTGTCGTCGTCGTCGTCGAAGTCTTCGTCGTCGTCGTCGAAGTCTTCGTCATCGTCGTCGAAGTCTTCGTCTTCGTCGTCGAAATCTTCGTCGTCGTCGAAGTCTTCGTCGTCGTCGTCGAAGTCTTCGTCGTAGTCGTCGAAGTCTTCGTCGTCGTTGGAGAAGTCTTCGTCTTCGTCGTCGAAGTCTTCGTCTTCGTCGTCGTCGTCGAAGTCTTCTTCGTCGTCGTCGAAGTCTTCGTCGTCGTCGAAGTCTTCGTCGTCGTCGTCGAAGTCTTCGTCGTCGTCGTCGAAGTCTTGGTCGTCGTCGTCGAAGTCTTCGTCGTCGTCGTCGAAGTCTTCGTCTTCGTCGTCGAAGTCTTCGTCATCGTCGTCGAAGTCTTCGTCGTCGTCGTCGAAGTCTTCGTCGTCGTCGTCGTCAAAGTCTTCGTCTTCGTCGTCGTCGTAGAAGTCTTCGTCGTCGTCGTCGTCGTCGTCGTCGAAGTCTTCGTCGTTGTCGTCGAACACTTCGTCGTTGTCGTCGAAGTCTTCGTCGTCTTCGTCGTCGTCGTCGAAGTCTTCGTCGTCGTCGTCGAAGTCTTCGTCGTCGTCGTCGAAGTCTTCGTCTTCGTCGTCGAAGTCTTCGTCGTCGTCGTCGTCGTCGTCGAAGTCTTCGTCTTCGTCGTCGAAGTCTTCATCGTCGTCATCGAAGTCTTCGTCGTCGTCGTCGAAGTCTTCGTCGTCGTCGTCGTAGTCTTCGTCGTCATCGTCGAAGTCTTCGTCTTCTTCGTCGTCGTAGAAGTCTTCATCGTCGTCTTCGTCGTCGTCGTCGAAGTCTTCGTCGTCGTCGTCGAACACTTCGTCATTGTCGTCGAAGTCTTTGTCGTCGTCGTAGTCTTCGTCATCATCGAAGTCTTCGTCATAGACGAAGACTTCGATGACGACGAAGATGACAATGACAATGACGAAGACGAAGACAACAATGACGACGGAAATGACGACGACGATGAAGACGACGACAACGTTTACACCTATGACGACATCTAAGACTTCGACGGCAACGAAGACTTTGACGGCGACGAAGACTTCGACGGCGACGAAGACTTCGTCGTCGTCGAAGTCTTCGTCGTCGTCGAAGTCTTCGTTGTCGTCGAAGTCTTTGTCGTCGTCGAAGTCTTCGTCGTCGTCGAAGTCTTCGTCGTCGTCGTCGTCGTCAAAGTCTTCGTCGTCGTCGTCGAAGTCTTCGTCGTCGTTGTCGAAGTCTTCGTCGTCGTCGTCGAAGTCTTCGTCGTCGTCGTCGAAGTCTTCGTCGTCGTCGTCCAAGTCTTTGTCGTCGTCGTCCAAGTCTTCATCGTCCAAGTCTTCGTCGTCGAAGTCTTCGTCGTCGAAGTCTTCGTCGTCGAAGTCTTCGTCGTCGAAGTCTTCGTCGTCGAAGTCTTCGTCGTCGAAGACTTCGTCGTCGAAGTCTTCGTCGTCGTTGTCGAAGTCTTAGTCGTCGTCGTCGAAGTCTTCGTCGTCGTCGTCGACGTCTTCGTCGTCGTCGTCGAAGACTTCGTCGTCGTCGTCCAAGTCTTCGTCGTCGTCGTTCAAGTCTTCGTTGTCGTCGTTGAAGTCTTCGTCGTCGTCGTCGAAGTCTTCGTCGTCGTCGTCGAAGTCTTCGTCGTCGTCGTCGAAGTCTTCGTCGTCGTCGTCGAAGTCTTCGTCGTCATCGTCAAAGTCTTTGTCGTCGTCGTCGTCGTCGAAGTCTTCGTCGTCGTCGTCCAAGTCTTCGTCGTCGTCGTCCAAATCTTCGTCGTCGTCGTCCAAGTCTTCGTCGTCCAAGTCTTCGTCGTCGAAGTCTTCGTCGTCTAAGTCTTCGTCGTCGTCGTCGAAGTCTTTGTCGTCGTCGTCCAAGTCTTCGTCGTCGTCATCCAAGTCTTCGTCGTCGTCGTCCAAGTCTTCGTCGTCGTCGTCGAAGTCTTCGTCGTCGTCGTCGAAGTCTTCGTCGTCGAAATCTTCGTCGTCGAAGTCGAAGTCTTCGTCGTCGTCGTCGAAGTCTTCGTCGTAGTAGTCGAAGTCTTGTCGTCGTCGTCGAAGTCTTCGTCGTCGTAGTCGAAGTCTTCGTCGTCGTCGTCGAAGTTTTCGTCGTCGTAGTCGAAGTCTTCGTCGTCGTCGTCGAAGTTTTCGTCTTCGTCTTCGTCGTCGAAGTTTTCGTCGTCGTAGTCGAAGTCTTCGTCGACGTCGTCGAAGTCTTCGTCTTCGTCGTCGTCGTAGAAGTCTTCGTCGTCGTCGTCGTCGTCGTCGAAGTCTTCGTCGTTGTCGTCGAACACTTCGTCGTTGTCGTCGAAGTCTTCGTCGTCTTCGTCGTCGTCGTCGAAGTCTTCGTCGTCGTCGTCGAAGTCTTCGTCGTCATCGTCGAAGTCTTCGTCTTCGTCGTCGAAGTCTTCGTCGTCGTCGTCGTCGTCGTCGAAGTCTTCGTCTTCGTCGTCGAAGTCTTCATCATCGTCATCGAAGTCTTCGTCGTCGTCGTCGAAGTCTTCGTCGTCGTCGTCGAAGTCTTCGTCGTCATCGTCGAAGTCTTCGTCTTCTTCGTCGTCGTAGAAGTCTTCATCGTCGTCTTCGTCGTCGAAGTCTTCGTCGTCGTCGTCGAAGTCTTCGTCGTCGTCGTCGAACACTTCGTCATTGTCGTCGAAGTCTTTGTCGTCGTCGTAGTCTTCGTCATCATCGAAGTCTTCGATGACGAAGACTTCGATGACGACGAAGATGACAATGACAATGACGACGGAAATGACGACGACGATGAAGACGACGACAACGTTTACACCTATGACGACATCTAAGACTTCGACGGCAACGAAGACTTTGACGGCGACGAAGACTTCGACGGCGACGAAGACTTCGTCGTCGTCGAAGTCTTCGTCGTCGTCGAAGTCTTCGTTGTCGTCGAAGTCTTTGTCGTCGTCGAAGTCTTCGTCGTCGTCAAAGTCTTCGTCGTCGTCGTCGTCGTCAAAGTCTTCGTCGTCGTCATCGAAGTCTTCGTCGTCGTCGTCGAAGTCTTCGTCGTCGTCGTCGAAGTCTTCGTCGTCGTCGTCGAAGTCTTCGTCGTCGTCGTCCAAGTCTTTGTCGTCGTCGTCCAAGTCTTCATCGTCGAAGTCTTCGTCGTCGAAGTCTTCGTCATCGAAGTCTTCGTCGTCGAAGTCTTCGTCGTCGAAGACTTCGTCGTCGAAGTCTTCGTCGTCGTTGTCGAAGTCTTAGTCGTCGTCGTCGAAGTCTTCGTCGTCGTCGTCGACGTCGTCGTCGTCGAAGACTTCGTCGTCGTCGTCCAAGTCTTCGTCGTCGTCGTTCAAGTCTTCGTTGTCGTCGTTGAAGTCTTCGTCGTCGTCGTCGAAGTCTTCGTCGTCGTCGTCGAAGTCTTCGTTGTCGTCGTCGAAGTCTTCGTCGTCGTCGTCGAAGTCTTCGTCGTCATCGTCAAAGTCTTTGTCGTCGTCGTCGTCGTCGAAGTCTTCGTCGTCGTCGTCCAAGTCTTCGTCGTCGTCGTCCAAATCTTCGTCGTCGTCGTCCAAGTCTTCGTCGTCGAAGTCTTCGTCGTCTAAGTCTTCGTCGTCGTAGTCGAAGTCTTTGTCGTCGTCGTCCAAGTCTTCGTCGTCGTCATCCAAGTCTTCGTCGTCGTCGTCCAAGTCTTCGTCGTCGTCGTCGAAGTCTTCGTCGTCGTCGTCGAAGTCTTCGTCGTCGAAATCTTCGTCGTCGAAGTCGAAGTCTTCGTCGTCGTCGTCGAAGTCTTCGTCGTAGTAGTCGAAGTCTAGTCTTCGTCGTCGTAGTCGAAGTCTTCGTCGTCGTCGTCGAAGTTTTCGTCGTCGTAGTCGAAGTCTTCGTCGTCGTTGTCGAAGTCTTCGTCTTCGTCGTCGTCGTCGAAGTTTTCGTCGTCGTAGTCGAAGTCTTCGTCGACGTCGTCGAAGTCTTCGTCTTCGTCGTCGTCGTAGAAGTCTTCGTCGTCGTCGTCGAAGTCTTTGACGACGAAGACGAAGACTTCGACGACGACGACGAAGACTTCGACGACGACGACGAAGACTTCGACAACGACGACGACGACGAAGACTTAGACGTCGAAGTCTTCGTCGTCGTCGTTGAAGTCTTCGTCATCGTCGTCGAAGTCTTCGTCGTCGTCGTCAAAGTCTTCGTCGTCGTCGTCGTCGAAGTCTTCGTCGTCGTCGTCGAAGTCTTCGTCGTCGTCGTCGAAGTCTCTGTCGTCATCGTCGTCGTCGTCGTCGAAGTCTTCGTCGTCGTCGAACTCTTCGTCGTCGTCGAAGTCTTCGTCGTCGTCGTCATCGAAGTCTTGTCGTCGTTGAAGTCGTCATCGTCGAAGTCTTCGTCGTCGTCGTTGTCGAAGTCGTCGTCGACGTCGAAGTCTTCGTCGTCGTCGTCGAAGTCTTCTTCGTCGTCGTCGAAGTCTTCGTTGTCGTCGTCGAAGTCTTCGTCGTCGTCGTCGAAGTCTTCGTCGTCGTCGTCGAAGTCTTCGTCGTCGTCGTCGAAGTCTTCGTCTTCGTCGTCGAAGTCTTCGTCATCGTCGTCGAAGTCTTGTCGTCGTCGTCGAAGTCTTCGTCGTCGTAGTCGAAGTCTTCGTCGTCGTCGTCGAAGTTTTCGTCGTCGTAGTCGAAGTCTTCGTCGTCGTCGTCGAAGTCTTCGTCTTCGTCGTCGTCGTCGAAGTTTTCGTCGTCGTAGTCGAAGTCTTCGTCGACGTCGTCGAAGTCTTCGTCTTCGTCGTCGTCATCGAAGTCTTCGTCGCCGTTGTCGAAGTCTTCGCCGTCGTCGTCGAAGTCTTCGTCGTCGAAGACTTCGTCGTCGAAGTCTTCGTCGTCGTCGTCGAAGTCTTCGTCGTCGTCGTCGAAGTCTTCGTCGTCGTCGTCGTCGAAGTCTTTGTCGTCGTCGAAGTCGTCGTCGTCGAAGTCTTCGTCGTCGTCGTCGTCGAAGTCTTTGTCGTCGTCGAAGTCGTCGTCGTCGAAGTCTTCGTCGTCATCGTCGAAGTCTTCGTCGTCATCGTCGAAGTCTTCGTCGTCGTCGTCGAAGTATTCGTCGTCGTCGTCGAAGTCTTCGTCGTCATCGTCGAAGTCTTCGTCGTCATCGTCGAAGTCTTCGTCGTCGTCGTCGAAGTATTCGTCGTCGTCGTCGAAGTCATCGTCGTCATAGTCGAAGACTTCGTCGTCGTGAAGTCTTCGTCGTCGTCATCGAAGTCTTCTTCGTCGTCATCGAAGTCTTCGTCGCCGTCGTCGAAGTCTTTGTCGTCGTCGTCGTCGAAGTCTTCGTCGTCGTCGTCGAAGTCTTCGTCATCGTCGTCGAAGTCTTTGTCTTCGTCGTCGAAATCTTCGTCGTCGTCGAAGTCTTCGTCGTCGTCGTCGAAGTCTTCGTCGTCGTCGTCGTCGAAGTCTTCGTCGTCGTTGGAGAAGTCTTCGTCTTCGTCGTCGAAGTCTTCGTCTTCGTCGTCGTCGTCAAAGTCTTCTTCGTCGTCGTCGAAGTCTTCGTCGTCGTCGAAGTCTTCGTCGTCGTCGTCGAAGTCTTGGTCGTCGTCGTCGAAGTCTTCGTCGTCGTCGTCGAAGTCTTCGTCTTCGTCGAAGTCTTCGTTGTCGTCGAAGTCTTTGTCGTCGTCGAAGTCTTCGTCGTCGTCGAAGTCTTCGTCGTCGTCGTCGTCGTCAAAGTCTTCGTCGTCGTCGTCGAAGTCTTCGTCGTCGTTGTCGAAGTCTTCGTCGTCGTCGTCGAAGTCTTCGTCGTCGTCGTCGAAGTCTTCGTCGTCGTCGTCCAAGTCTTTGTCGTCGTCGTCCAAGTCTTCATCGTCCAAGTCTTCGTCGTCGAAGTCTTCGTCGTCGAAGTCTTCGTCGTCGAAGTCTTCATCGTCGAAGTCTTCGTCGTCGAAGTCTTCGTCGTCGAAGACTTCGTCGTCGAAGTCTTCGTCGTCGTTGTCGAAGTCTTAGTCGTCGTCGTCGAAGTCTTCGTCGTCGTCGTCGACGTCTTCGTCGTCGTCGTCGAAGACTTCGTCGTCGTCGTCCAAGTCTTCGTCGTCGTCGTTCAAGTCTTCGTTGTCGTCGTTGAAGTCTTCGTCGTCGTCGTCGAAGTCTTCGTCGTCGTCGTCGAAGTCTTCGTCGTCGTCGTCGAAGTCTTCGTCGTCGTCGTCGAAGTCTTCGTCGTCATCGTCAAAGTCTTTGTCGTCGTCGTCGTCGTCGAAGTCTTCGTCGTCGTCGTCCAAGTCTTCGTCGTCGTCGTCCAAATCTTCGTCGTCGTCGTCCAAGTCTTCGTCGTCCAAGTCTTCGTCGTCGAAGTCTTCGTCGTCTAAGTCTTCGTCGTCGTCGTCGAAGTCTTTGTCGTCGTCGTCCAAGTCTTCGTCGTCGTCATCCAAGTCTTCGTCGTCGTCGTCCAAGTCTTCGTCGTCGTCGTCGAAGTCTTCGTCGTCGTCGTCGAAGTCTTCGTCGTCGAAATCTTCGTCGTCGAAGTCGAAGTCTTCGTCGTCGTCGTCGAAGTCTTCGTCGTAGTAGTCGAAGTCTTGTCGTCGTCGTCGAAGTCTTCGTCGTCGTAGTCGAAGTCTTCGTCGTCGTCGTCGAAGTTTTCGTCGTCGTAGTCGAAGTCTTCGTCGTCGTCGTCGAAGTTTTCGTCTTCGTCTTCGTCGTCGAAATTTTCGTCGTCGTAGTCGAAGTCTTCGTCGACGTCGTCGAAGTCTTCGTCTTCGTCGTCGTCGTAGAAGTCTTCGTCGTCGTCGTCGTCGTCGTCGAAGTCTTCGTCGTTGTCGTCGAACACTTCGTCGTTGTCGTCGAAGTCTTCGTCGTCTTCGTCGTCGTCGTCGAAGTCTTCGTCGTCGTCGTCGAAGTCTTCGTCGTCATCGTCGAAGTCTTCGTCTTCGTCGTCGAAGTCTTCGTCGTCGTCGTCGTCGTCGTCGTCGAAGTCTTCGTCTTCGTCGTCGAAGTCTTCATCATCGTCATCGAAGTCTTCGTCGTCGTCGTCGAAGTCTTCGTCGTCGTCGTCGAAGTCTTCGTCGTCATCGTCGAAGTCTTCGTCTTCTTCGTCGTCGTAGAAGTCTTCATCGTCGTCTTCGTCGTCGAAGTCTTCGTCGTCGTCGTCGAAGTCTTCGTCGTCGTCGTCGAACACTTCGTCATTGTCGTCGAAGTCTTTGTCGTCGTCGTAGTCTTCGTCATCATCGAAGTCTTCGATGACGAAGACTTCGATGACGACGAAGATGACAATGACAATGACGAAGACGAAGACAACAATGACGACGGAAATGACGACGACGATGAAGACGACGACAACGTTTACACCTATGACGACATCTAAGACTTCGACGGCAACGAAGACTTTGACGGCGACGAAGACTTCGACGGCGACGAAGACTTCGTCGTCGTCGAAGTCTTCGTCGTCGTCGAAGTCTTCGTTGTCGTCGAAGTCTTTGTCGTCGTCGAAGTCTTCGTCGTCGTCAAAGTCTTCGTCGTCGTCGTCGTCGTCAAAGTCTTCGTCGTCGTCATCGAAGTCTTCGTCGTCGTCGTCGAAGTCTTCGTCGTCGTCGTCGAAGTCTTCGTCGTCGTCGTCGAAGTCTTCGTCGTCGTCGTCCAAGTCTTTGTCGTCGTCGTCCAAGTCTTCATCGTCGAAGTCTTCGTCGTCGAAGTCTTCGTCATCGAAGTCTTCGTCGTCGAAGTCTTCGTCGTCGAAGACTTCGTCGTCGAAGTCTTCGTCGTCGTTGTCGAAGTCTTAGTCGTCGTCGTCGAAGTCTTCGTCGTCGTCGTCGACGTCGTCGTCGTCGAAGACTTCGTCGTCGTCGTCCAAGTCTTCGTCGTCGTCGTTCAAGTCTTCGTTGTCGTCGTTGAAGTCTTCGTCGTCGTCGTCGAAGTCTTCGTCGTCGTCGTCGAAGTCTTCGTCGTCGTCGTCGAAGTCTTCGTCGTCGTCGTCGAAGTCTTCGTCGTCATCGTCAAAGTCTTTGTCGTCGTCGTCGTCGTCGAAGTCTTCGTCGTCGTCGTCCAAGTCTTCGTCGTCGTCGTCCAAATCTTCGTCGTCGTCGTCCAAGTCTTCGTCGTCGAAGTCTTCGTCGTCTAAGTCTTCGTCGTCGTAGTCGAAGTCTTTGTCGTCGTCGTCCAAGTCTTCGTCGTCGTCATCCAAGTCTTCGTCGTCGTCGTCCAAGTCTTCGTCGTCGTCGTCGAAGTCTTCGTCGTCGTCGTCGAAGTCTTCGTCGTCGAAATCTTCGTCGTCGAAATCTTCGTCGTCGAAGTCGAAGTCTTCGTCGTCGTCGTCGAAGTCTTCGTCGTAGTAGTCGAAGTCTAGTCTTCGTCGTCGTAGTCGAAGTCTTCGTCGTCGTCGTCGAAGTTTTCGTCGTCGTAGTCGAAGTCTTCGTCGTCGTTGTCGAAGTCTTCGTCTTCGTCGTCGTCGTCGAAGTTTTCGTCGTCGTAGTCGAAGTCTTCGTCGACGTCGTCGAAGTCTTCGTCTTCGTCGTCGTCGTAGAAGTCTTCGTCGTCGTCGTCGAAGTCTTTGACGACGAAGACGAAGACTTCGACGACGACGACGAAGACTTCGACGACGACGACGAAGACTTCGACAACGACGACGACGACGAAGACTTAGACGTCGAAGTCTTCGTCGTCGTCGTTGAAGTCTTCGTCATCGTCGTCGAAGTCTTCGTCGTCGTCGTCAAAGTCTTCGTCGTCGTCGTCGTCGAAGTCTTCGTCGTCGTCGTCGAAGTCTTCGTCGTCGTCGTCGAAGTCTCTGTCGTCATCGTCGTCGTCGTCGTCGAAGTCTTCGTCGTCGTCGAACTCTTCGTCGTCGTCGAAGTCTTCGTCGTCGTCGTCATCGAAGTCTTGTCGTCGTTGAAGTCGTCGTCGTCGAAGTCTTCGTCGTCGTCGTTGTCGAAGTCGTCGTCGACGTCGAAGTCTTCGTCGTCGTCGTCGAAGTCTTCTTCGTCGTCGTCGAAGTCTTCGTTGTCGTCGTCGAAGTCTTCGTCGTCGTCGTCGAAGTCTTCGTCGTCGTCGTCGAAGTCTTCGTCGTCGTCGTCGAAGTCTTCGTCTTCGTCGTCGAAGTCTTCGTCATCGTCGTCGAAGTCTTGTCGTCGTCGTCGAAGTCTTCGTCGTCGTAGTCGAAGTCTTCGTCGTCGTCGTCGAAGTTTTCGTCGTCGTAGTCGAAGTCTTCGTCGTCGTCGTCGAAGTCTTCGTCTTCGTCGTCGTCGTCGAAGTTTTCGTCGTCGTAGTCGAAGTCTTCGTCGACGTCGTCGAAGTCTTCTTCTTCGTCGTCGTCATCGAAGTCTTCGTCGCCGTTGTCGAAGTCTTCGCCGTCGTCGTCGAAGTCTTCGTCGTCGAAGACTTCGTCGTCGAAGTCTTCGTCGTCGTCGTCGAAGTCTTCATCGTCGTCGTCGAAGTCTTCGTCGTCGTCGTCGTCGAAGTCTTTGTCGTCGTCGAAGTCGTCGTCGTCGAAGTCTTCGTCGTCGTCGTCGTCGAAGACTTTGTCGTCGTCGAAGTCGTCGTCGTCGAAGTCTTCGTCGTCATCGTCGAAGTCTTCGTCGTCATCGTCGAAGTCTTCGTCGTCGTCGTCGAAGTATTCGTCGTCGTCGTCGAAGTCTTCGTCGTCATCGTCGAAGTCTTCGTCGTCATCGTCGAAGTCTTCGTCGTCGTCGTCGAAGTATTCGTCGTCGTCGTCGAAGTCATCGTCGTCATAGTCGAAGACTTCGTCGTCGTGAAGTCTTCGTCGTCGTCATCGAAGTCTTCTTCGTCGTCATCGAAGTCTTCGTCGTCGTCGTCGAAGTCTTTGTCGTCGTCGTCGTCGAAGTCTTCGTCGTCGTCGTCGAAGTCTTCGTCATCGTCGTCGAAGTCTTCGTCTTCGTCGTCGAAATCTTCGTCGTCGTCGAAGTCTTCGTCGTCGTCGTCGAAGTCTTCGTCGTCGTCGTCGTCGAAGTCTTCGTCGTCATCGTCGAAGTCTTCGTCTTCTTCGTCGTCGTAGAAGTCTTCATCGTCGTCTTCGTCGTCGTCGTCGAAGTCTTCATTGTCGTCGTCGAACACTTCGTCATTGTCGTCGAAGTCTTTGTCGTCGTCGTAGTCTTCGTCATCATCGAAGTCTTCGTCATAGACGAAGACTTCGATGACGACGAAGATGACAATGACAATGACGAAGACGAAGACAACAATGACGACGGAAATGACGACGACGATGAAGACGACGACAACGTTTACACCTATGACGACATCTAAGACTTCGACGGCAACGAAGACTTTGACGGCGACGAAGACTTCGACGGCGACGACGACGAAGTCTTCGTCGTCGTCGAAGTCTTCGTTGTCGTCGAAGTCTTTGTCGTCGTCGAAGTCTTCGTCGTCGTCGAAGTCTTCGTCGTCGTCGTCGTCGTCAAAGTCTTCGTCGTCGTCGTCGAAGTCTTCGTCGTCGTCATCGAAGTCTTCGTCGTCGTCGTCGAAGTCTTCGTCGTCGTCGTCGAAGTCTTCGTCGTCGTCGTCCAAGTCTTTGTCGTCGTCGTCCAAGTCTTCATCGTCGAAGTCTTCGTCGTCGAAGTCTTCGTCGTCGAAGTCTTCGTCGTCGAAGTCTTCGTCGTCGAAGACTTCGTCGTCGAAGTCTTCGTCGTCGTTGTCGAAGTCTTAGTCGTCGTCGTCGAAGTCTTCGTCGTCGTCGTCGACGTCTTCGTCGTCGTCATCCAAGTCTTCGTCGTCGTCGTTCAAGTCTTCGTTGTCGTCGTTGAAGTCTTCGTCGTCGTCGTCGAAGTCTTCGTCGTCGTCGTCGAAGTCTTCGTCGTCGTCGTCGAAGTCTTCGTCGTCGTCGTCGAAGTCTTCGTCGTCATCGTCAAAGTCTTTGTCGTTGTCGTCGTCGTCGAAGTCTTCGTCGTCGTCGTCCAAGTCTTCGTCGTCGTCGTCCAAATCTTCGTCGTCGTCGTCCAAGTCTTCGTCGTCCAAGTCTTCGTCGTCGAAGTCTTCGTCGTCTAAGTCTCCGTCGTCGTCGTCGAAGTCTTTGTCGTCGTCGTCCAAGTCTTCGTCGTCGTCATCCAAGTCTTCGTCGTCGTCGTCCAAGTCTTCGTCGTCGTCGTCGAAGTCTTCGTCGTCGTCGTCGAAGTCTTCGTCGTCGAAATCTTCGTCGTCGAAGTCGAAGTCTTCGTCGTCGTCGTCGAAGTCTTCGTCGTAGTAGTCGAAGTCTTGTCGTCGTCGTCGAAGTCTTCGTCGTCGTAGTCGAAGTCCTCGTCGTCGTCGTCGAAGTTTTCGTCGTCGTAGTCGAAGTCTTCGTCGTCGTCGTCGAAGTCTTCGTCTTCGTCGTCGTCGTCGAAGTTTTCGTCGTCGTAGTCGAAGTCTTCGTCGACGTCGTCGAAGTCTTCGTCTTCGTCGTCGTCGTCGAAGTCTTCGTCGCCGTTGTCGAAGTCTTCGTCGTCGTCGTCGAAGTCTTCGTCGTCGAAGACTTCGTCGTCGAAGTCTTCGTCGTCGTCGTCGAAGTCTTCGTCGTCGTCGTCGAAGTCTTCGTCGTCGTCGTCGTCGAAGTCTTTGTCGTCGTCGAAGTCGTCGTCGTCGAAGTCTTCGTCGTCGTCGTCGTCGAAGTCTTTGTCGTCGTCGAAGTCGTCGTCGTCGAAGTCTTCGTCGTCATCGTCGAAGTCTTCGTCGTCATCGTCGAAGTCTTCGTCGTCGTCGTCGAAGTATTCGTCGTCGTCGTCGAAGTCATCGTCGTCGTAGTCGAAGACTTCGTCGTCGTGAAGTCTTCGTCGTCGTCGTCGAAGTCTTCTTCGTCGTCATCGAAGTCTTCGTCGTCGTCGTCGAAGTCTTTGTCGTCGTCGTCGTCGAAGTCTTCGTCGTCGTCGTCGAAGTCTTCGTCATCGTCGTCGAAGTCTTCGTCTTCGTCGTCGAAATCTTCGTCGTCGTCGAAGTCTTCGTCGTCGTCGTCGAAGTCTTCGTCGTCGTCGTCGAAGTCTTCGTCGTCGTTGGAGAAGTCTTCGTCTTCGTCGTCGTCGTCAAAGTCTTCTTCGTCGTCGTCGAAGTCTTCGTCGTCGTCGAAGTCTTCGTCGTCGTCGTCGAAGTCTTCGTCGTCGTCGTCGAAGTCTTGGTCGTCGTCGTCGAAGTCTTCGTCGTCGTCGTCGAAGTCTTCGTCTTCGTCGTCGAAGTCTTCGTCATCGTCGTCGAAGTCTTCGTCGTCGTCGTCGTCGTCGTCGAAGTCTTCGTCTTCGTCGTCGTCGTCGTCGAAGTCTTCGTCTTCGTCGTCGTCGTCGTCGTCGTCGTCGTCGTCGTCGAAGTCTTCGTCGTTGTCGTCGAACACTTCGTCGTTGTCGTCGAAGTCTTCGTCGTCTTCGTCGTCGTCGTCGAAGTCTTCGTCGTCGTCGTCGAAGTCTTCGTCGTCGTCGTCGAAGTCTTCGTCGTCATCGTCGAAGTCTTCGTCTTCTTCGTCGTCGTAGAAGTCTTCATCGTCGTCTTCGTCGTCGAAGTCTTCGTCGTCGTCGTCGAAGTCTTCGTCGTCGTCGTCGAACACTTCGTCATTGTCGTCGAAGTCTTTGTCGTCGTCGTAGTCTTCGTCATCATCGAAGTCTTCGTCATAGACGAAGACTTCGATGACGACGAAGATGACAATGACAATGACGAAGACAACAATGACGACGGAAATGACGACGACGATGAAGACGACGACAACGTTTACACCTATGACGACATCTAAGACTTCGACGGCAACGAAGACTTTGACGGCGACGAAGACTTCGACGGCGACGACGACGAAGTCTTCGTCGTCGTCGAAGTCTTCGTTGTCGTCGAAGTCTTTGTCGTCGTCGAAGTCTTCGTCGTCGTCGAAGTCTTCGTCGTCGTCGTCGTCGTCAAAGTCTTCGTCGTCGTCGTCGAAGTCTTCGTCGTCGTCATCGAAGTCTTCGTCGTCGTCGTCGAAGTCTTCGTCGTCGTCGTCGAAGTCTTCGTCGTCGTCGTCCAAGTCTTTGTCGTCGTCGTCCAAGTCTTCATCGTCGAAGTCTTCGTCGTCGAAGTCTTCGTCGTCGAAGTCTTCGTCGTCGAAGTCTTCGTCGTCGAAGTCTTCGTCGTCGAAGACTTCGTCGTCGAAGTCTTCGTCGTCGTTGTCGAAGTCTTAGTCGTCGTCGTCGAAGTCTTCGTCGTCGTCGTCGTCGTCGAAGACTTCGTCGTCGTCGTCCAAGTCTTCGTCGTCGTCGTTCAAGTCTTCGTTGTCGTCGTTGAAGTCTTCGTCGTCGTCGTCGAAGTCTTCGTCGTCGTCGTCGAAGTCTTCGTCGTCGTCGTCGAAGTCTTCGTCGTCGTCGTCGAAGTCTTCGTCGTCATCGTCAAAGTCTTTGTCGTCGTCGTCGTCGTCGAAGTCCAAGTCTTCGTCGTCGTCGTCCAAATCTTCGTCGTCGTCGTCCAAGTCTTCGTCGTCGAAGTCTTCGTCGTCTAAGTCTTCGTCGTCGTCGTCGAAGTCTTTGTCGTCGTCGTCCAAGTCTTCGTCGTCGTCATCCAAGTCTTCGTCGTCGTCGTCCAAGTCTTCGTCGTCGTCGTCGAAGTCTTCGTCGTCGTCGTCGAAGTCTTCGTCGTCGAAATCTTCGTCGTCGAAGTCGAAGTCTTCGTCGTCGTCGTCGAAGTCTTCGTCATAGTAGTCGAAGTCTTGTCGTCGTCGTCGAAGTCTTCGTCGTCGTAGTCGAAGTCTTCGTCGTCGTCGTCGAAGTTTTCGTCGTCGTAGTCGAAGTCTTCGTCGTCGTCGTCGAAGTCTTCGTCTTCGTCGTCGTCGTCGAAGTTTTCGTCGTCGTAGTCGAAGTCTTCGTCGACGTCGTCCAAGTCTTCGTCGTCGTCGTCGAAGTCTTCGTCGTCGTCGTCGAAGTCTTCGTCGTCGAAATCTTCGTCGTCGAAGTCGAAGTCTTCGTCGTCGTCGTCGAAGTCTTCGTCATAGTAGTCGAAGTCTTGTCGTCGTCGTCGAAGTCTTCGTCGTCGTAGTCGAAGTCTTCGTCGTCGTCGTCGAAGTTTTCGTCGTCGTAGTCGAAGTCTTCGTCGTCGTCGTCGAAGTCTTCGTCTTCGTCGTCGTCGTCGAAGTTTTCGTCGTCGTAGTCGAAGTCTTCGTCGACGTCGTCGAAGTCTTCGTCTTCGTCGTCGTCGTCGAAGTCTTCGTCGCCGTTGTCGAAGTCTTCGTCGTCGTCGTCGAAGTCTTCGTCGTCGAAGACTTCGTCGTCGAAGTCTTCGTCGTCGTCGTCGAAGTCTTCGTCGTCGTCGTCGAAGTCTTCGTCGTCGTCGTCGTCGAAGTCTTTGTCGTCGTCGAAGTCGTCGTCGTCGAAGTCTTCGTCGTCGTCGTCGTCGAAGTCTTTGTCGTCGTCGAAGTCGTCGTCGTCGAAGTCTTCGTCGTCATCGTCGAAGTCTTCGTCGTCATCGTCGAAGTCTTCGTCGTCGTCGTCGAAGTATTCGTCGTCGTCGTCGAAGTCATCGTCGTCATAGTCGAAGACTTCGTCGTCGTGAAGTCTTCGTCGTCGTCGTCGAAGTCTTCTTCGTCGTCATCGAAGTCTTCGTCGTCGTCGTCGAAGTCTTTGTCGTCGTCGTCGTCGAAGTCTTCGTCGTCGTCGTCGAAGTCTTCGTCATCGTCGTCGAAGTCTTCGTCTTCGTCGTCGAAATCTTCGTCGTCGTCGAAGTCTTCGTCGTCGTCGTCGAAGTCTTCGTCGTAGTCGTCGAAGTCTTCGTCGTCGTTGGAGAAGTCTTCGTCTTCGTCGTCGAAGTCTTCGTCGTCTTCGTCGTCGTCGTCGAAGTCTTCGTCGTCGTCGTCGAAGTCTTCGTCGTCGTCGTCGAAGTCTTCGTCTTCGTCGTCGAAGTCTTCGTCGTCGTCGTCGTCGTCGTCGAAGTCTTCGTCTTCGTCGTCGAAGTCTTCATCGTCGTCATCGAAGTCTTCGTCGTCGTCGTCGAAGTCTTCGTCGTCGTCGTCGAAGTCTTCGTCGTCATCGTCGAAGTCTTCGTCTTCTTCGTCGTCGTAGAAGTCTTCATCGTCGTCTTCGTCGTCGTCGTCGAAGTCTTCGTCGTCGTCGTCGAACACTTCGTCATTGTCGTCGAAGTCTTTGTCGTCGTCGTAGTCTTCGTCATCATCGAAGTCTTCGTCATAGACGAAGACTTCGATGACGACGAAGATGACAATGACAATGACGAAGACGAAGACAACAATGACGACGGAAATGACGACGACGATGAAGACGACGACAACGTTTACACCTATGACGACATCTAAGACTTCGACGGCAACGAAGACTTTGACGGCGACGAAGACTTCGACGGCGACGAAGACTTCGTCGTCGTCGAAGTCTTTGTCGTCGTCGAAGTCTTCGTTGTCGTCGAAGTCTTTGTCGTCGTCGAAGTCTTCGTCGTCGTCGAAGTCTTCGTCGTCGTCGTCGTCGTCAAAGTCTTCGTCGTCGTCGTCGAAGTCTTCGTCGTCGTTGTCGAAGTCTTCGTCGTCGTCGTCGAAGTCTTCGTCGTCGTCGTCGAAGTCTTCGTCGTCGTCGTCCAAGTCTTTGTCGTCGTCGTCCAAGTCTTCATCGTCCAAGTCTTCTTCGTCGAAGTCTTCGTCGTCGAAGTCTTCGTCGTCGAAGTCTTCGTCGTCGAAGTCTTCGTCGTCGAAGACTTCGTCGTCGAAGTCTTCGTCGTCGTTGTCGAAGTCTTAGTCGTCGTCGTCGAAGTCTTCGTCATCGTCAAAGTCTTTGTCGTCGTCGTCGTCGTCGAAGTCTTCGTCGTCGTCGTCCAAGTCTTCGTCGTCGTCGTCCAAATCTTCGTCGTCGTCGTCCAAGTCTTCGTCGTCCAAGTCTTCGTCGTCGAAGTCTTCGTCGTCGAAGTCTTCGTCGTCGTCGTCGAAGTCTTCGTCGTCGTCGTCGAAGTCTCTGTCGTCATCGTCGTCGTCGTCGTCGAAGTCTTCGTCGTCGTCGAACTCTTCGTCGTCGTCGAAGTCTTCGTCGTCGTCGTCATCGAAGTCTTGTCGTCGTTGAAGTCGTCGTCGTCGAAGTCTTCGTCGTCGTCGTTGTCGAAGTCGTCGTCGACGTCGAAGTCTTCGTCGTCGTCGTCGAAGTCTTCTTCGTCGTCGTCGAAGTCTTCGTTGTCGTCGTCGAAGTCTTCGTCGTCGTCGTCGAAGTCTTCGTCGTCGTCGTCGAAGTCTTCGTCGTCGTCGTCGAAGTCTTCGTCGTCGTCGTCGAAGTCTTCGTCTTCGTCGTCGAAGTCTTCGTCATCGTCGTCGAAGTCTTGTCGTCGTCGTCGAAGTCTTCGTCGTCGTAGTCGAAGTCTTCGTCGTCGTCGTCGAAGTTTTCGTCGTCGTAGTCGAAGTCTTCGTCGTCGTCGTCGAAGTCTTCGTCTTCGTCGTCGTCGTCGAAGTTTTCGTCGTCGTAGTCTGTAGCAACGACGCCCACGGTGCCCACCACCACCACAGGAAGTACAAGTGGCCGTCCTGGGGATGCAGGAGCATCGGGGGTGGTAGTTGGAAGGAAGGGTAAGGGAAAAGGTCACCCTTATCAGTTCAAGAGGAGTAAGGTGACACCTCCCGCCTCTACCACCCCCGCGTTGCCGCCACCACCACCACCACCACCACCACCCACCACGGCCGCCCCTGCACCACTGCCCACCACGGCCGCCCCTGCACCACCGCCCACGCACGCCCACGCCCCTGCTCCACCACCCACGCCCACCCATGCCCCTGCTGATGTTGGAGGGCCTCGTAGAGTTGTGACAGCCGGTCTAACGCCATCTAAGTTTGACGCCCTCCTCTTCCCTCCGGACTCCTCTGACGACGACGCTGCAGAAGGGGAAGCCTTCGATCCCAGGAACTATGGCTGGGGTGGTGATAGTGGGAGCGAGTCTGAGGAGGATGAAGACCGATATGAGGGAGGTGCAGAGGATTCGGAAGACGACGATGTACTTCTGCACCGTAGCCATGACCAAGACCTGTCTGACGACGACGAAGGTGCAGACGACGTGGCTGACGGAGGGGCTGATCCTGATCCCCCACGGCCGTATACGTTTGCCTGGTCTGAAGGGTCCCATTTCCAACCAGATTTGCACCAGTTCAATGGTAATCTGGCTGGTTCAACAGCAGACTGGCCCTGCAATGACCAGTCCACCGAATCTGACTTCTTCTGTGCATTTTTTGACCAGGAGGTATTATCTCATCTCGTTTCCCAAACCAATGGCTATTTTACCTGGGTGAGGGAAAGAATTGATATGATATCTCCTAGAGCAAGAATTCGTGCATGGGTCGATACGACTGTCCCTGAGCTCCTTGTGTTCTTTGCGTTGTTGCTCATCATGCCTCTCTGCAGGAAGCATGTAATGGAGCATTATTGGAAGCACGACCCAATCATCAACACCCCAATTTTCCGGAAGTATATGGCTCGTGATAGATTTTTCTTGCTTCTGCGATTTTTGCACTTCGCAGACAATAATAATCCAAACAGAGCTGATAGAATATGGAAAGTTCGGGATGTGTTGACCATGTTGTTGCAAAGGTACAGGAAATTCTTCTACCCCTTTGCCAACCTGGTGATTGATGAGTCGCTCGTGCTTTTCAAAGGACGCCTGGTGTTCAAGCAGTACATCCCCTTGAAGAGACACAGGTTCGGGATCAAGATTTTTGTGTTGTGCGATTGTGAAAGTGGCATAGTGCTCGACATGATCGTATACACCGGCACTGATGTAGACATTCCAAAAGTCGGTGGCAACGACCCATTGGGCATGTCAGGGCACATTGTGAAGAAGATGCTGGAGCCCTACCTGAACAAGGGGCACACGTTGTACACCGACAATTGGTATACAAGTCCTGCACTCTGCCAGTTCCTCCACGACAACAAAACGGGGTCATGTGGGACTGTCAGAACTAACAGGAAGTTCATGCCTAAGTTCCAAGGCAATCGCATAGAACTGGACAACCCCTCCCACAGTGACACCGCTTCTGATGACGACTTAGCAGAGGAACAAAGGCGCCGCAGACAGGAAAGACCAAGAAGAAAGAAGAAAGAGCACTACAAACAGCTGGAGAAGTCGGGGAAAGTTCTGGCGGTAAAGTGGCTCGACAAGCGACCAGTCCACCTGCTTTCGACTGTCCATACAGGTGCCCAAGTGGACTCTGGTAAATTCCACTACCGTACCAAGAAGTCTATCCAGAAACCTGATATGGTGGTGGATTATACCAAGTACATGCGCCTTGTGGACAAGTCTGATTGCCAGCTTGCAGGCGTTGAGTGTCTACGAAAAACAGTGAAGTGGTATCACAAGCTTTTCCTTCACTTTGTTGACATCACGATGCTCAACGCGTACAACATGTGGCTGGTCAAAAAAGACATGGCCCCGAACAAAAAAATCAAGTTCAGGGAGTTTATTTACAACGTCGCCTACCAACTCCTACAAAAACACCAACCAGTCTCCGGTCACAGGGGTCGCCGTGCAGTCAACCTCCCAGACAGAGTCATTGATGGATATGACAAACACTACCCTATCCACACCGAGCTATCTGGCACCCGGAGGCTGCAAGTACAGTGCCAGGTCTGTGCCCACTCCACCAGAAAGCCACCAAAAAGAAGCCGAGTCACATCAATGTGCAAGGAATGCAACGTTGGGTTGTGTTTGGGCGAGTGCTTCAGGTACTACCACTCACTCAAGTACTACTAGGAGTGATACCTGTGTCGCCCTGCCTCAGCCAAACTCCTGCCCCGCCCACCTACCTCACTACCTACCTCTACCTACCTGCCCGTACCTGACCAACGTGATCTCAAAACTCCTGCCTGCCTACCTATTTGCCCGTACCTGACCAACGTGATAATATTATCATAACATGTACAAATTATAGTTGTAGGATAAGTTCATATGTTTTGATATATACTGTATATATATATATTATATATATATATATATATATATATATATATATATATATATATATATATATATATTATACAGTATATTATTGTATACAAGCAATATTTTCATTTATTATTTCAGTTTAATTCATTAGCCAGGCAATATTTTGTTTTATTTATATATATATATACCTATGTAATATTATACTTATGTACTAACCTTTTGTAACAACCTTTTGTAATAATAAAAAAAAAACAAAAAAAAAAAAAAAATAAAAACAAAATAAATAAACACAAACAAACATACTTACGCTCTGCTATTCATCAAAGTTTTCGACTTTATGAATAGCAGGGCGTAAGTATGTAAAAAAAAAAAAATTTCAAGTGATATAAACACTCCAAAAATATCCCCATAACCTCTCTGGTTTCGAACCCACGTCTCTAGGCCTACGTCTCTAGGCCTACATCTCACTCAGTCCATCACTCTAACCACTAGACCATGACCGCTCACACTATACTGACAGCGATTAGTGCGTACGTATTTTCGGGCAGACGAATGCTTGACAAAAAAATATATATATACCCTCGATACACTTGTGTATATCGAAGTATTTTGTATGTATAATACTTTTACATAACCTAACATATTCTATCATTACGAACAAACAGTAAAGAAATGTACAAGTAAATAAATAACCTTTCATCCATGAGTTGCAAGCAAATAGTGCGTAAAAATGGTGTAATGATATATCGGGTTACTCTAACATACTGCGCCATCCAAGAAGCTTTATCGTAGTTTACATTATAGCAACGACAACACAAAGTGTCTATAAGGTCTAAATTTGTCCATATACCCACGCTAATCTCACCTACTTACTGTAATCTGACCCTTTTGTCTCCCGCGCCACCCACCTTTCTCAATCCACCACTCTTATTTCGCCTATTATTCGTCCGTATGCCTCTCTGCGCTTCATTTATCAGTGTATATTATTCACATGGGCTGCCTTACTCATGAATATGAACAGGTGAAACCATAAAGGTGCTTTTTAGGCGAGATATAGAGCGTTGCTTCTCATCAATCGCACGTTCTTGCCCCACCCTCTCTCTCTCTCCTCCCGCCTGACTCACTCACACACACTCGCTCGCTCGGGGATGTCGTGCCTATCAGGCCATTTTTTTCAACTTGCAGCCACCGTAACTCCACACCCACATTTTTTTAGGGTGGATATATATATATTGGCGGATGTGGCTGCTTATTTCCAAGACATTGATATACTTTTTTTTAAATTCTGTGAGATCGAATATTTTTGCAGAAATGCACAAATAACTACCCTAGCTCCTAGGGCTATTTAGCGCTAACAGGTTAATGCAATCCTACACTCTAAACCATCAAGGGTGTGAAAAGGATATTACAAAGATATATAAGATCTAATTTATTTATTTCACTCCCAACACCAAACACCTACCAATTAATGTTATGAAAGCATGTGATCCTACCGAGATTCGAACCTGGGTTACCGGTACCACATACAGATTTTAAACATTCTAATCATTGCACCATCAAGACAGTTATAAGTACAGCACATGACCACGATGATATCCATTTATGAAATACTGGATATTAATCTAATCATAATTGGATATTTTGATAACGATTTACCTTTTGTATCCTTGTACGGTATCGCTGATATGCCATGTCTCGGCTGGCATTACGTTTGGCTCGCTCTGTGCTGTACTAATGCCTGTCAGATGTTGAATAGGGTAGGTATGTATAGGTACATGCTTCTATATCTCGCTCAAAACGAATAAATCAAGTTTTAGATATTGCTGATACCAATTATTGATCAAAATATACTTAGTGCCGAGACATCACTTATTCGGCCGACTGTACTAGATGGGTTTATGACCACACATATACTCACATTTTTTTGACAATGTATGCACTACCTTTTTGTTGCACACAGTATCATAGAGTACAATCACCTACAAAAGTATCTGGTACACTACTATATGATAAACTTGAGACACTGAACATTGAGATAAAACACTTAATTCGATGCTTGTGGTTAATGGGAATGTTTCAAAATATTTCATCAGGATGCCAAAATTCTTCAATAAACTTTGTTCCACCTTTGACTGCAGGAAATTCTACAGTTGCCCACATAAGTTCTGTTCCTCGTTGTGATCTTATGTATGAATGTAATAAATAAGTAACACCCCGTTCTTAACATGAATCATCAATTACAAACCCCAGTGTACTTAAATAAACTAATGAAAGCATAATTATGGTCCTCCCGGGATTCAAACTCGGGACACCACACCCAGAACATAAGCACCTAAACCATTATACCACCAACATAGTAAGAATGAATTGTGAGTGTGGTTTCTATTAATTACTAGTTGACTAATCAGATGAGTTAACCACTGCATAAGAAACTCAACTCGTAATTCAATCCTGTGCATTATATTTCCATGTAGAAGATCACGGGAGATGAACAGAACTTATGTGGGCAACTATACATTCAGTTCCATAGAGTCATAGAACTACTACAGTACCATACACCCCCATCATTTTCCCTTAATCCCTTCAGCACCATGACGTAATTTTCATCATATTCTGCTTAGCATTAGACGATCTTCTTTAGCTTATAATCTACCTCTAGGACTCGAAAGGGTATATACGATCTCAGTAAACCCTCTTAAGGGGAGGTTTCTAGTTTGTTTCCTACTCCTCCAGCAATCTTAAAAGGTCACCCCCTTGACCCCCTTTCAAGATAAATTTGTAAATTTTTCGGTAGAAAAATTTCCCGGCCAAAGGCCGGTTACTCTTAAATTACAGGCTCGCTATCGCTCGCCAGGATAAAATCGACACCTAAATTGCACGAAAGGTCTTTAAATTGACAGAATGGGGCGGAAATTCTAAAATCACCAAACTAATGGGGCAAACGTCTTAAAATCTCAAAAGCAATGGGGCTAGACATGAGGGAGAGAGGGGTCAAGAAAAAAATCCCTCAAGTGGAGACCTGCCCTTAATGACATAGGTCCTTCTTAAGAGACATAAAGTCGTCTAATGTTAGCCAGAATCAAAGGTAAAAATGCGTCATGGTGCTGATGGGATTAATAGTGTTTCCAGCATTCCCTACATCAACATACAGTCTACTATTTTCTATACATACTTTTTTCGTGAGTTTCCCCTACCGAACCTGACCATAGACCCTCTTAAAACGCCTGCTTCGCCCATGCCAAATTATACACAGCCCCTACAGTCCCGTATAGTTCCCATACAGTCATATACAGTCACCACACAGTCCCATACAGTCACCATACAGCTCCATACAGACAGTCATATATACAGGCATATACAGTTTCCATACAGCTTCATGCAGTCATCATATACTCACTTACAGTCCCTATGGTCCCATACAGTCCTTCTACACTCACTTACATTATTTACAGTCCTATACAGTTCACACACAGTTATATACAGTCACCATGCAGCTCCAATCAGTCCTCATACACTCACTTATGATACTATACAGCCCCTTATTTCCCTACATCACGATTTAGTCTCCTACAGTGTCAAAACCTTCCATATCTTTTGCCAATATCTCTCTCATACGGTATATGAATTGATATGTTAACCTACCCTTAGTCATCCTCACCGTCTCTAACCCCGTTTTTCTCTAGATTGTGAGCTGTCTCCCGCCGTCGTCGTCGCGCCCGCCCGCCGCGCCCGCCCGACCCTCTTTTCGGGTAGGAGACCGTGCGCATGTCCCCCCGGCGGTTGGTAAAACCCCGATAGACGAATGAGAAGGAGCGTTGTAGTTGTAGGGCATCCAGATATCTCTGGTGGGTGATAGTTGCCTTGACCCACTGAGGCACTCCTTGGCTGGGCTCATCCTGTCATTGCCGGTCATCAGAATGGAATAACACTTGGGGCGTACACCCACAAACTCCGAGATCACCCTTTCACCGACTTCAGACTTGAGGCATCCCAGCCGACCCTTGTTGGTCTCGCTGTACAGAGGATGCGAGGGGGCGAAGTTGCTGAGGTCGAGGTACTGCTTGAGGGGTTCCCAGGCATACTCCTCCATCAGGTCGTCCGTTTCTATAGAAGTGACGAGCGAATCGGTGTCGCAGTAGACTAGCTTCACTCGTTCACCATACTGGGGTTTGAGAACCCCGTAATAGAAGTGGTAGAGTTTTAACTTGGATAGCTCGAGGATGTAGAACCCCACATAGTTGGGATGGTTGACTTGGACGCTACGGCGGTGTCGGATCATCATGACCCGATCCTTACCAAGTGAGTCGACACGTTTAAAGTACGGGCTTCGTACTATCGTGAGGAACTTTTCTCGTTTGGTCACCACATCCACGCTCTGGTTGTACTTTGCGGGGTTCATCAAAGTCCGCCCGAAGATGGAGTTAGATATGCACTTGATCGCATTCATCTTGATGGGGCACGTTGCATTTCTCCGAG
Source organism: Lithodes maja (assembly GCA_037953745.1). Taxonomy (NCBI): domain Eukaryota; kingdom Metazoa; phylum Arthropoda; class Malacostraca; order Decapoda; family Lithodidae; genus Lithodes; species Lithodes maja. The sequence continues at coordinate 77,028 of JBAKBP010003583.1, forward strand.
CCTCGATGTTTCCAGCTATGAACCCAGCCAAAAAACTTGCCTGGCGGAAAGTATAGACTCGGGTAACCCTCTCTACCACCAACCCGAGGCTAATCAGTTGCTGCAGCAGGGGAAGGGCAAAGAGCATATTCTTCTGAGCGGCGTGGGTTCCGATGAGTTTCACGTTCTGCTTCGGCGGCTTGCGGTCTTCAGCCTCGTACCACCCTCGCGTGGCCTCAGACATGACGTCCGGGGTTATGTTCTGCTGGGTGATGATCCGGGGGAGGTCGTCGGTCTTTTCGGCCACTTCACGGGTAGCCGCAGCGGTGTCGCAGTAGACTAGATACCCGTATTCACCGTCGGTCTTCACCCCCCGCTAGTGGGGACCTCAGTAATCCCTCGAGTTCTTGATTGAGTAGCTCCCTCATCTCCCCACAGGGTAACTTCTCCTGCATTACCGTCGGATACAAGCTACAAAAATCCAGATAGCTCAGGAAGGTACTAGTGTCCGTCCGAGGGTTGAAGCTTGGGTTGGTGAACTTATTGTTGGCTTTGACATGGCGCCGCACGACACTACAGAAGCCACCTCAAACGTTGGCTTGTATCCCGGTGATATATCTCGGGATCGCTGAGAACGTCCAACTCCACACCCGTGGACATGAGGAAGGAGTCGAAGGCGAATCCGGGGAGAGACGTGTAGTTTATAGGATCCAGCCGCCACTGGTTCCTGAGGATGGTGCGCCATTCGAGGAAACAGTCGCAGAGGAGTCCAACGTCGACTCTCATATACAGGGTCATGTAACCCCCCCCGAGGGTCTTGCATCCCGCGATGACCCATACTCTCTGAGCATGCTCATAGTCGGCTTGGGAGAGCTCTTGCTGCAGGAGAGAGTTGTAAAAGGCCTCACGCAGTGGGAGACGCGGTTCGGAGAGACGAGCGGGAGAGTCGCGGTAGTCGTAGCAGAGGACTTGTTTTCCAGATGTTAGTAGAGACAGGGCCTCCGAGGGAACACCGACATCCTTCAGCATGGCTTCGGTGTACCGCGGTTTGTTACCCCCCCGGCGATAAACTGCTTGGCCAATTGAGCCAGAGATCCCGGCATAAAGGCGTAACTATCGATGAATCGTAGTTTCTTGTTTATCATGACCCCGTGAAACTTGTAGGGTAGGGTCTAAGGTAACCGTGCATCCAGAAATAGTGAATCCTATAAGCGATGAGGATACTTACGATCAAAGAGGAACCTTATTATTTTGTCCTTGACGATCTATTTATGGAGGCTGTAAAAAATAAATTTGTCGTTGACGCTTTTACCCACGACCGACATAATAACATTTCATGTATCTTCATAACCCAAAACCTATACATGGGTGGTAAACATGCGAGGAATATTAGTCTCAACTGTTCGCACTTCCTTTTACTGAGACAACGTGACTTATCGCAAATACAGCTACTCGGAAGGCAAATATTCGGAAAAGACCGAGCCAGTGATTTTGTTGAAATATACAAATCCGCCGTTTTCTCTCAGCCCTTTGGCTATCTCCTAGTCGACTTGGGTATAAATACTCCCGAAGCCCTGCAATTCCGTACAAATATAGTGGGTGAACCACCCTGCGAACGTGTTTTCCAATGGTGAGCTCTAAGCATCGAGAGCTATTACATGTTCTCTACAGCCGTCATGATCAGCCGTAAGGGCTGTCTTCTCAAAAGAAACTATGGGATAAGGCCCGAGGCATTGATCCTTCCATAACCCCGCGAGACGTGGCGGGATTTTTCAGGACCAGCAAAACCTACACGCTACATAAGCTACAGCCGAAGAAATTCCCTCCGGCAGAAAGTTCTCTCCCCCAAGCCCAAGATCATCATGGCTGCCGACATAGCCGATATGCGTCATTTAAAGAAAGACAACGACAATATATCATACCTGTTAGTCTGCGTGGACGTCTTTTCTCGTTTTATGCAGGTCGTGCCTTGCCTCCGGAAAGATGAGACTTCCATGCTAACGGCTGTTAAGAGGATTATGGAAAGCGATGAATCCAGGAGTGTGAGAAGATTGAACACCTATCTAGGCACCGAATTTTATAATAAAAAAGTGAAGGAATATCTAACATCTTGCAAGATTAAGTTATATAGCGTTCACTCTAGCGAGATTAAACCTTCCATCGCCGAACGAGCCATTTGCACATTGAAATCCCGTCTATATCGCTTTATTACACAGCGGAATTCCCCTCGATATGTTAACCATCTCCAGGACATGGTCGAGGCCTACAATAATTCCCCTCACTCTGGATTAAAAAATGGGCAAACCCCCATCCTCGTGCATAAATTAACTCAACCATCCGACATTGTACGTCAATTCCATCTAATGTATAAAAAAACCCAGAAACCCTTCAGACCCATTAGTCCTGAGCTAGCCGTTGGAGAGATTGTGCGTCTTGTGGGTAGCACTCGTTCATCCGTTTTCCATAAGGGATACACTCAGCAGAACACCCCTGAGCTATTCCGAATTCGAAAAATAAAACACCAGCATCAACCCAAAACCTATCTCCTGGAAGACCTAGCTGACGAGCCCGTAGAGGGCATCTTCTACAGATCAGAACTGGTGGCCAGTTCCCTACCCGAGTCATTCGATATTAATATCCTGAGAACCCGCAAAAGCAAAGGAGGAACGCAATATTTCGTACATTGGGTCGGATATCCTACCTCCTTTGACAGCTGGATTAAGGCCTCCGACCTCATGCCAAGATGAGCAGTAAGCCTTCCCTACTCACTGTACATAAACAGTTTTTACTGCTACTTAAAAAACTTAACCCCAAGGAAAGGAAGAACCTCATTAAACAACTAGGACGCGAGCATTTAAACTGTATTTCTGAGATATTCTCAAACTTTCTAAAGAAACATCTCACCCTGAATAGTAGAATTATAAGAAAGCTACAACACCATCGCGAGGATATACGAGCCGTCGCCCGGAAGAAAACATCTTTAACCAAAAAGAGATTAATTCTAGGTAGTAAGGCGGGGGGTAGTATATTAGCCGCTCTTCTCCCCGCAGTTGCCGGTCTACTTTCAAAACTATTCGCATAATGCGTCACCTCATTCGCGTCATAACGAGAAATCGGCGAGGGCTATGCACAAAACCAAACTCCCACCGCCCGTACTAATGAAAGCCACTTCAGTAATGACGAATGCTTCCAAAAATCCCAGTCTAGGTCATCTCCTACCTGCCCACGTAAAATATACTGAAATACCGTATGCTTTAGGGCTTCTGGAGCGAGTTAAAAACAACCCCTTAATTAGATGGGACAAGGATGGATGGCTACTGGACTCGCCTAGCAACAACAATATTCTAGACATCGTGGGGTAAAGGAGGTACGCCGTCCAAAGCCCAACGTGATGACGTGGATCTAATTATTAGGACCACGGGTCTTCATCCCTCTCATATTGTCAACACGCAAGTCAAAAAGCAATATGGTGCTGGTATAATTAGTCTACTCCCGTCTAAAACACCCGCGTTGGCAACCCGTGGCTGGGTCCCCTATTGAACCATCGTGAGTCCCCCTCCCCCCTCCGGAGGGGTTGCCCATTAAACCAATAACCGGCAGCGGGCAGATGATCACTTGGAGGTTCAAACACACCCACCGTGGCTTGAGATCGAATCCGGACAAAACCTCTTCCCAGGAGGCGGGAAGATGATTACTAGGAGGGTCAAACTCCACCACCGTGACTTGAGATCGAATCCGGGCAAAAACCCTTCCCAGGAGGCGGGAAGATGGTCACTTGGAGGGTCAAGCACCACCACCGTGGGCTGAGATCGAATCCGGGCAAAAACCCTTCCCAGGAGGCGGGAAAATGATCACTTGGAGGGTCAAACATCACCTCCGTGGCTTGAGATCGAAGCCGGGCAAAAACTCTTCCCAGGAGGCGGGAAGATGATCACTAGGAGGGTCAAACACCATCACCGTGGCTTCAGATCGAATCCGGGCAAAAACCCTTCCCAGGAGGCGGGGAGATGATCACTAGGAGGGTCAAACACCACCACCGTGGCTTGAGATCGAATCCGGGCAAAACAACCCTTCCCACGAGGCGGGAGAGTGATCACTGGGACGGGAAAAATCCACCCACCGTGGGCTGAGATCGAATCCGGGCAAAAACTCTTCCCAGGAGGCGGGAAGATGATCACTAGGAGGGTCAAACACCATCACCGTGGCTTCAGATCGAATCCGGGCAAAAACCCTTCCCAGGAGGCGGGAAGATGATCACTTGGAGGGTCAAACACCACCACCGTGACTTGAAATGGAATCCGGGCAAAAATCCTTCCCAGGAGGCGGGAAGATGATCACTTGGCCCATACATGGACCCCCCTACATCGAGTGATATTGGAGTAGCCTGTGATTGTACGAGAGCCCCACACCCCACAATGACCCCGTCCTTACCTAACATGACGCAACCTAATTAAGTCTACGCGCTTTAACCTGCCCAACCTAACTTAGAACTTCCACCCTGTTGTTGCTTGATTTCCTTTGTACTCCTTTTGTTGCTTGATTTCCTTTTTCGGTTTTGGCAGTTTCGGTTTTTCGTTTTGCTCCGATATCACCACAGACAACTTATGTGGGTAAGGCGTGTTTTTATAAGACAAGGGAGAGAGAGAGAAAGAGAGAGAGTCCTGCACCTGGGTAGACTTGTTTTTATAGGGTATGGCGTGTTTTTTATGGAGTAAGAGAGAGAGAGAGGGAGCCCAGCCTCACACCCCACTAGGCTACTCCGATATCATCAGACAACTTTGGCCGTTTTGGGGTTTGACAGTTTTGGTTTTGCCCGTTTTGGTTTTGACCGTTTTGGGTTTGGCCGTTTCGGTTTTGGCAGTTTCGGTTTTGGCAGTTTCGGTTTTTCGTTTTGGCATTGGTTGTTTTGGCATTGGCTGTTTTGGCATTGGCTGTTTTGGCATTGGTCGTTTTGGCATTGGCTGTTTTGGCATTGGCTGTTTTGGCCGTTTTGGGTTTGGCCGTTTTGGGTTTGGTCGTTTTGGTTTTGCCCGCGGCCGCCGCGCCCGCCCGCTTCCGACCGCCGCGCCCGCCGTTTTGGGTTTGGTCGTTTTGGTTTTGGCCGTTTCGGTTTTGGCAGTTGGGCTTGGCAGTTTTGTGCTGTTTTGGCATTGCTCGTTTTGGCATCGGCCGTTTTGGCATCGACTGTTTTGGCATCGGCCGTTTTGGCATCGGCTGTTCTGGCATCGGCCGTTCTGGCATCGGCTGTTTTGGCATCGGCTGTTTTGGCATCAGCCGTTTTGGCATCGGCCGTTTTGGCATCGGCTGTTTTGGCATCGGCCGTTTTGGCATCGGCTGTTTTGGCGTCGGCCGTTTTGGCATCTGCTGTTCTGGCATCTGCTGTTCTGGCATCTGCTGTTCTGGCATCTGCTGTTTTGGCATCGGCTGTTTTGGCATCTGCTGTTTTGGCATCTGCTGTTCTGGCATCTGCTGTTCTGGCACGTTTTCCCCCTACTGACACACACAAGACCACAGCCTAGGATTGGTTTGGAGATGTTTACACGAAAATTTACCAATTAATAGGGGAATAACAGGGAAAATAGGTGATAATTGAATGGGGGGGGGGAAAGGAGGGGATTTTGACAGATGTGGAGTAGTGATAGGAGGTATGTAGGGGAATTATCTCACTTAATAACCATTTCACTTGTTTTAAGTGCTACTGGGGCCTTTTAAAAGTTTTTTTTTTTATGCCTTATCTCTTAAGAGGGTCCTCACCCTTGCCCACAAAAACCTCTTTAGAGTGTTCTCGCTGTTACCGGGTTAAATTGCTTCAAACTCCGTTTGTCCAGGCATTTTGGCTCGAATGTCCCTTGATTTTGGCCTTGTCACTCTTTCAACTATGGGGGAGGCACTCGCTACAGGCAGTTCTACCGTTTGTCTCCCTCAATCACATAGAAAATAATAATATAGCTAAGGGGAAGAAAGCCAACCCCCCCCTCCTTCCGACACACACACACACACACACACACACACACACACACACACACACACACACACACACACACACACACACACACACACACACACACACACACACACACACACTACAGATAGACAAACAGAAAAACAGGTAAGAAGTTATGAAAAAGAAGCTTAAGAATTATACTCCGATTTAATGAGGTATTCTTTATTGACAACGCTTAGCAAATAACTTCTTTTGGGCACTCATCCGATGAAGATATCTGCGAAAAGTTGTCAATACAGCGCTCCCCCTCAAATGGGGTTTGTTATTTATCCAATAAATATAGTTATAAAGGAAGAAAGATAAATCGAGAAAAAGGAGAAAGCTGGAAGGATGTGAGTTAAACATAATATACAGGTAGACGTACAGAAAAACATATACAGGTAGACGTACAGAAAACATATACAGGTAGACGTACAGAAAACATATACAGGTAGACGTACAGAAAACATATACAGGTAGACGTACAGAAAAAGAGAAGTCTGGATATCGAAAATATATAAACAATTATAAATCGAGGACCAAACGGAAGAAAACAAATCTTAAATAATGAGCATACGGGAATGAGTGAGACAGATTGAACAAGAATAAATGGTAGGGTATATAACTAATATTACACTACAAACAGCATCATTACAGTTCGCCAAATGGTAGGGTATATAACTAATATTACACTACAAACAGCATCATTACAGTTCGCCAAATGGTAGGGTATATAACTAATATTACACTACAAACAGCATCATTACAGTTCGCCAAATGGTAGGGTATATAACTAATATTACACTACAAACAGCATCATTACAGTTCGCCAAATGGTAGGGTATATAACTAATATTACACTACAAACAGCATCATTACAGTTCGCCAAATGGTAGGGTATATAACTAATATTACACTACAAACAGCATCATTACAGTTCGCCAAATGGTAGGGTATATAACTAATATTACACTACAAACAGCATCATTACAGTTCGCCAAATGGTAGGGTATATAACTAATATTACACTACAAACAGCATCATTACAGTTCGCCAAATGGTAGGGTATATAACTAATATTACACTACAAACAGCATCATTACAGTTCGCCAAATGGTAGGGTATATAACTAATATTACACTACAAACAGCATCATTACAGTTCGCCAAATGGTAGGGTATATAACTAATATTACACTACAAACAGCATCATTACAGTTCGCCAAATGGTAGGGTATATAACTAATATTACACTACAAACAGCATCATTACAGTTCGCCAAATGGTAGGGTATATAACTAATATTACACTACAAACAGCATCATTACAGTTCGCCAAATGGTAGGGTATATAACTAATATTACACTACAACCAGCATCATTACAGTTCGCCAAATGGTAGGGTATATAACTAATATTACACTACAAACAGCATCATTACAGTTCGCCAAATGGTAGGGTATATAACTAATATTACACTACAAACAGCATCATTACAGTTCGCCAAATGGTAGGGTATATAACTAATATTACACTACAAACAGCATCATTACAGTTCGCCAAATGGTAGGGTATATAACTAATATTACACTACAAACAGCATCATTACAGTTCGCCAAATGGTAGGGTATATAACTAATATTACACTACAAACAGCATCATTACAGTTCGCCAAATGGTAGGGTATATAACTAATATTACACTACAAACAGCATCATTACAGTTCGCCAAATGGTAGGGTATATAACTAATATTACACTACAAACAGCATCATTACAGTTCGCCAAATGGTAGGGTATATAACTAATATTACACTACAAACAGCATCATTACAGTTCGCCAAATGGTAGGGTATATAACTAATATTACACTACAAACAGCATCATTACAGTTCGCCAAATGGTAGGGTATATAACTAATATTACACTACAAACAGCATCATTACAGTTCGCCAAAATCTTGTATAATTATAAACTGTGAAATTTCAACTTGCTATGGCTTATGTCTTGGTAATCCTCAAGTGTTTATGATAGCCAGGGACATTACCCTGTTCCAAATAGGTAGGTCCGAAATAGTGAACCTAAACTTGTATAACTAAGAAAGAGCTAGAGCAAATGAACTGCAAATTTCCACACTTATTCCCTGGCTGACCCTTCCCAAACGGTCGACATATTAGCTCGATTACCCAAGTTGTTTGCGAGTTTTAGAGGTTAATGTTCAAGAGTTTTGGCCTACATACTTGGAACAGGGTATAGTACTATTGCTCCATGTCGAAAAAAGTGGCCAGTGAACCCCTTCTCTACCGGTAGCGTCTCTTTAACTTGCTTCTGGCTACTATTGAACGATTGTATTCAGTTTAAAAAAAAGACTTCCAACAACTATAACAGGCTTCGAAGTATCTCACCTAACCCTTTTTACTACCACATATTCTTAAACTGCACACAATCCTCTAAATACACCAATAATCAAATTAAAAAGACGTCGCCGGCACAGAAGGGGTTAATGTTCTACTTTCTAGATTGCCATATATTATCAATATTTTCGGAGAACTCTTGATTTTGACCGTACATACTGGATTGAGACAAGGAAGTGTGTAGGCAGGTTGGAGAGAATCTACTACAATGCGAGTTGTTCAAAATGCAAATTAACTCAGGATATGAAGGAAACTGTAGAAAACGAAACTTATAAGAACATAAGAACATAAGAACATAAGAAAATGGGAGTCTGCAGAAAGCCGATTGGCCTAAGCAAGGCAGATCCCTGTCCCACACAACCCCAATTCAATTACAAAGCCTAATTATAGGCTTCACACTCTAATACCCTGAGGATCATCTTACCAAAACGGTTAGAGATTAACGCAGGATTATGGGGGTCTGCAGAGCGCTGATTGGCCCAACCCGGCTGATCCCCCTTCACACCCAACCCTTCTCGTCCATATGCTTATCCAATTTTATCTTAAAGCTCCCTATCGTTTTTAATCCCACTATAGCACCTGGTAGTCCATTCCACCCATCCACAACTCTGTTACCAAACCAATACTTGCCTATATCTTTTCTGAAACGAAATTTATCTAATTTGAAACCATTGGTACGAGTTCTTTCGCTATCACTGAGCTTTAGTACATTTGTCATGTCCCCTTTGTTAATCCCACTAACCCACTTGAACACCTCTATCATATCCCCTCTAACTCTGCGTCTCTCCAACGAATGTAAGCCTAATTTCTTCAACCTTTCTTTATACGGAAGATTTCTAATATTATGGATCATTTTTGTCATTCTACGCTGCACTCTCTCCAATGAATCTATGTCCATTCTGTAATAAGGACACCAAAATTGAACAGCATAATCCATATGGGGTCTCACTAATGACAAGTAAAGTTTTAAGATAACATCAGCAGTTCTGTTACTCACGCTCCTTGAGATGAACCCGAGAATCTTGTTTGCCTTGTTTCGAACGCTTATACACTGTTGTCTAGGCTTCAAATCATTGCTAACAAACACACCTAGATCTTTCTCACAATTCGAGTTTTCTAATTCCACATTAGCTAGTTTATATTTAACATTTGTATGCATCTTCCCTATCTTTAATACCTTGCATTTGTCAATGTTAAACTTCATCTGCCAATTTACTGACCATTCGTGTAAGGTATCTAGATCCCTTTGGAGGCACTCTATATCTCTATCTGAATCAGTTGTTCTCCCCATTTTGGTATCGTCTGCAAATTTACTTATCCTACTAGTTATACCTAAATCAAGGTCATTTATGTATATAACAAACAACAGAGGACCTAATACAGATCCCTGGGGGACACCACTTTTGACTGCTCCCCATTCTGACTTTGTACCATTTATGCTGACTCTCTGCTTCCTACCAATTAGCCATGACCCAATCCATCCCAACAACGCCCCACCTATTCCATGCGCCTCAACCTTTCTCATCAATCTCTCATGGGGGACTCTGTCGAAAGCTTTACTGAAATCTAAATATATTATATCATATGACTTGTCATTATCTACTGCTTCATATACCTCTGAGAAAAAACTAAGCAAATTAGTAAGGCAAGAACGTCCCTGAGTGAATCCATGCTGAGAAGAATTTATTAAATTAAATGTATCTAAGTGGTTTCTAATTTTACTAGCAATAATTGACTCTAGTAGCTTTCCTATGATTGATGTAAGACTAATGGGACGGTAATTGGATGCTATTGATTTGTCACCTTTTTTGAAGATCGGAACTACGTTTGCAAGCTTCCAAGCTTCTGGAACTATACCTGTCTCCAATGACTTGTTAAATAAAAATGTTAATGGATAACTTAACTCATCCCTACATTCTTTTAATACTCTAGCATATACCTCATCAGGACCAGGCGATTTATGAGGTTTCAGTCTGTCAATTTCCTTAAGCACATCATTTCTACTTATAGTAACCGTACTTAACCTATTTTCTATACTATCGCTATATACCTTACGGACTTCTGGAAACTGTGCCAAATTTTCATTAGTGAAAACGGAAAGAAATTGACTATTTAATGTACTGCACATTTCTAAATCATTTTCTGTCATTTCTCCTATCGAAGTTTTAAGGGGACCAATTTCATCTCTAACCTTGGATTTATATAGTTGGTAAAAAGCTTTAGGATTATTTTTTTGAGTCATTGGCAACCTTGATTTCATAATTTATTTTTTCTTTCCTAATATCCTTTTTTACCTGTCTTGATAGATTCTGATAGTAAGCAAGTAGGTGAATTTCGCCTTTCCTAATTTTTCTATATATTCCTCTCTTTTGTCCTAGAAGATCTAATAGTCTATTATTCATCCATTTGGGTTGGTTCTGTGTTGATCTAAATTTTCTTTTGGGGATGTATTTATTTTGTGCATTGAATACTGACTTGATAAAATTATCGTATGTATCTACCAAGGTTGACGTCTCTTCCTGACCCAAGATGACAGGTGCCTGAGAAGGGGTACACTCATTTGGACACCTGGATCGACTTAATTTTTTGACCATAGGGTCAATATATATATAACATATATATAACAATAGAGATGCAAAGGGAAACACAGAGCTGGAGAGATGCGTTTGTAAATGAGGAATGACAATTAAGTAATATAGAATGCAAATAAATATCACCCAGAAAATGCCAGATGTAAAAAAGTGTAGGGAAAGTACACATACGATTGGAAAGTACAAGATATATAAGACAATATAGAGAAGACAGGTATGGTAGGGAATTCTATAGACAATATAGAGAAGACAGGTATGGTAGGGAATTCTACAGACAAATATCCAATGCTTTTGAAGGGCTGCATTAAGGAGCATGTAGGGAGGGAAAATGGAAAAACATGGATATCAGTGTCAGGAGGTTTAGAGGATGCTCCATCAAGCTAAAAAACATGGATATCAGTGTCAGGAGGTTTAGATGATGGAAGGGAGACAGGGATATGCTTAAGGGGGTAGTGTTTGTTTTTTGGTCTATTTATGTATTTATCAATTTATTTCCGAGTTTCCTCGCTAGACCTCCATCGAGCTGAACAAAAAACAAAAATCGGTAGAAAAATGTTCCGATCGAAAGCCTGTTCCTCATAATAGTTCAGGCTCGCTCTCGCTCGCCAGAAAAAATCGACACCTAAATGGCACGAAAGGTCTTAAAATTAACAACGAAGGTGTAAAATCGCCAAACTAATGGGTCGAACGTCTTAAAATATCAAAACTAATGTGGCTAAACATTAGGGAGAAGAGAGTCCAGAAAGAGCGACTGCCTCCCCCTTATTAAGGCACGAAGAAACAAGTAGAGATAAGTACATTGTAGGACAGCATAAGACAACTTAGAGGAAGAAGAGAAGGCTGGATGTATAGTTGCCTGCACAAATATCAGGTACACTATAGGATAAACTTAAGAGTGTGAACTTTGATAACACATAAGATATAAATATTTTAATGGTCATGTACATTAAATGACATTTGTGTTGTGCAGTTTTCATGCAGGGGTAAACGAATACATTCATATATTTTGTAATGTATTGAGGGAAAACACTGACTCGGGGATGTGTTTTCCAATCAATTCAGGTTTCAACATAGTTCAACGGTGTTTCAAAAATACTCCATACAATTTGCTCCACCTATCACTGCAGGAGAATATACAGTGGCTCCAAAAGTCAGTGTGTTTCTTAAATCTAATAATTAATAGAATGCAGGATTACGTAAGATTATAGGCTTACTATATATATATACTATATATATATACTGTATATATATATATATATATATATATATATATATATATATATATATATATATATATATATATGAAAGCTCAATCAATGGAAACAAACAAACTAAGGGAGGTGTGGCAGAGTGGTCTTGCCACTGGACTGGTAATCCAATGGACCCGGGTTCGAATCTCAATATGTCAATGGGAAGATATTATTGGGACGGAATTTGTGCTGTACCTAGTTTCAGTGCATTACCACAGCACACCGAAATGCCAAAACAAAATACCCTCATTGTTCCCTGATTAAATAGCACTGTATGAATATTCCCATATTCAAAATATGCTACATGGGGGCAATGCCTAGTGAGTTAATTGCTCAATAGGTGGCGTTCTGAGAGTGAGGGTCCGAGCCTGGGGAGTGAGACTGTGAAGCGCAGGGGCGAAGCAGCTTCAGAGATGGAGTTGGGTTCGAGCCGTGAGTAGGTGCTTCGCATGTCTCACTCCCTAGACTGGAACAAGACCTCACGGGCCTCACCGTGTTTAGCGGCGGAGTGTAAAGGCTATCAGCCTATGCCCGAGAGGGAGTAGTTGGGAAAAAAAAAATATATATATATATATATATATATATATATATATAACATGGAGGTAGGAGGTGACAAGGAAATGTTCATGAAATAACAGGTTACTATTCAAGAATAGTTTATATACTCCCAGCCGGACTCGAACCACTGACAGTCAGGACGAGTGTCTATGCTCTAATCCACTATACCACGGCGTACTCGTCCTGATTGTCGGTGGTTCGAGTCCGGCTGGAAGTATATAAACATTTAGTAGCTCACATGTATTTGTGAGATATGCTTGATAAAGAACTTTGTATTGTTAGGAAATCCTATAGGAAACTGCAGGAAATATATGAAATATATGAAAGCTTGGTAAATGTGGGGTAAAGTGTAGCGAAAGTTGTTATGAAAGGAATATGAAGAGAGAGGAAATGTTGCAGGAAATGACTAAAGTGGTACGTAATAATGGAAGAGTGGAGGTGGTGGTGGGGAAGTGTATATGGACAGTTGGGGAGGACAGGCAGACAGACAGACGAAGAGAGAGACAGATGCATACAAAGATAGACCAACACACACGATATATAGAATGGTAAGTTAGATATATACGGATAGATAGATAGACAAATAAACAGATAGATAGATAGATAGATAGATACATATATAGATAGATAGATACATAGATAGATAGATAGACAAGCACACAGATGGAGACTAACAACAAGACAATACGGTACAGACGAACGAACAAATAGAAAGCCAAATTGATACATACTAAATAGATAGAAAGAGGACTTAATATGGAAGTCTGGATATATTAGAGGCCTAACAGAAGACCAATAATGTCTATCTATCTATCTATCTATTGCCTGACGCCGTGATCCCCGAAGAGGTGGCCACGAACGAACCGCCCCCATGCACCTATGTCCCCAGTCAGTCGACGCCCCTCCTCCCAACCAGCACCGCCTTCATTCATATACTTCCTCACTCCATCCTTCCACCTCTCCTTCGGTGCACCTCTCCCTCTCTGTCCTTCCACCTCGCTCTCGTACACCCTCTTAGTCAATCTCTCGCTTTCCATACGTTCCATATGGCCGAACCATCTCAAGTTGTTCCTTTTCACACTTTCCAGCACATCTACCTCCACACCACACCTCCTTCTTACTTCCTCATTCGTCTGTCTATCCCTCCATGTAACTCCACACGCACTTCTCAAGTAACTAATTTCCACCGCTCTCACTCTTGGTCTGAGTCTCTTCCCGAACGTCCATGCTTCGCTGCCGTAAGTTAGTGTCGGGATTACCACACTGTAATGCAAGGACTTCTTCACTTCAATACTGACCACCCTATTTCTTGTTACTGCTTTCAGCTTTCAACGTTCCTACAACCCTCTTCCCCTGTTGCACTCTCTCCCGCACTTCCTTATCCATAGTCCCATTTTTACTCGACACACTGCCCGGATACTTAAAAGAGCTGACGATCTCCTTAGCCTGACCGTTCAACTTCACCTCATACTGTGTGACTTCACCCCTTTCGAAGACCATAACCTTGCTCTTCCCTGCATTTACCTTCGAATTCCGTTTTCCACACACTGTTCCAAACTCATTTGTAACCAGACCCTGCAACTCCCATTCATTATCGCTCATCAGAATTGTATTATCTGCAAACAGCAGTATAAGCAGCCTCCACTCATTTCCTTCCCTTGATGTGCAAGGTATCAATCGTGTTAGCAACATATAGCATAACACTCTTATTTTGTAATCAAAGTGGTATATATAAGTGCGGTATATAAGTGGTATATATAAGTGCGGTATATAAGTGGTACATATAAGTGCGGTATATAAGTGGTATATATAAGTGCGGTATATAAGTGGTATATATAAGTGCGGTTTATAAGTGGTACATATAAGTGCGGTATATAAGTGGTATATATAAGTGCGGTATATAAGTGGTATATATAAGTGCAGTATATAAGTGGTATATATAAGTGCGGTATATAAGTGGTATATATAAGTGCGGTATATAAGTGGTATATATACAGTAAGTGCGGTATATAAGTGGTATATATAAGTGCGGTATATAAGTGGTATATATAAGTGCGGTACATAAGTGGTATATATAAGTGCGGTATATAAGTGGTACATATAAGTGCGGTATATAAGTGGTATATATAAGTGCGGTATATAAGTGGTATATATAAGTGCAGTATATAAGTGGTATATATAAGTGCGGTATATAAGTGGTATATATAAGTGCGGTATATAAGTGGTATATATAAGTGCGGTATATAAGTGGTATATATAAGTGCGGTATATAAGTGGTATATATAAGTGCGGTATATAAGTGGTATATATAAGTGCGGTATATAAGTGGTACATATAAGTGCGGTATATAAGTGGTATATATAAGTGCGGTATATAAGTGGTATATATAAGTGCAGTATATAAGTGGTATATATAAGTGCGGTATATAAGTGGTATATATAAGTGCGGTATATAAGTGGTATATATAAGTGCGGTATATAAGTGGTATATATAAGTGCGGTATATAAGTGGTATATATAAGTGCGGTATATAAGTGGTATATATAAGTGCGGTATATAAGTGGTACATATAAGTGCGGTATATAAGTGGTATATATAAGTGCGGTATATAAGTGGTATATATAAGTGCAGTATATAAGTGGTATATATAAGTGCGGTATATAAGTGGTATATATAAGTGCGGTATATAAGTGGTATATATAAGTGCGGTATATAAGTGGCATATATAAGTGCGGTATATAAGTGGTATATATAAGTGCGGTATATAAGTGGTATATATAAGTGCGGTATATAAGTGGTATATATAAGTGCGGTATATAAGTGGTATATATAAGTGCATACCGGTACGGTGTGTAATAACTTTTCAATAACAAATCGAACACATTTTAAGGCTATTTAACAAATTAAAGGTTCTTATTACATTATATTTATTAATCTCACCACCACACCCCCAATGAAATTAATTAAAGTATATATGATCCACCGGGATTCGAACCCGGGTTATCACACACATATTTTTGCCACCTTAACCATTACACCACCAGGACGGTTAAAGGTTTATGCACACGCCTACGACTTATTATCCATTCTCGAATACTGGATATTAGTCTAATCATGTTCATACTCCCAACCGCACTATGGTAGCCTACTGTTTAAGTGAGAGGAAAGAATATTCATGGGGCACAGATCATATAGACCGGCCTCTCGAAGAAATATCCCTAAACCTACTAATAATATTATATTTATTAATCTCACCACCACACCCCATATTACATAACATGTTCTGTAATGTATACCTTCAAATTAAAGGTTCTTATTACATAACATGTTCTGTAATGTATACATTCAAAGTACAGTTTTATACATAGTGTTCAAGCTAAAATTCTTAAAATGTGTACAAGCTTGGTTACATAATAAGCATGCATACATTTTACAGACCAACTGAGTATATGCTAGATATGAGGCTATTCAACATTCGAACATTTGATTTTGTGCGGCTAATGGTTGACAAATTAATCACAAAATGTAGGCTAATATACACACATACATACATACAAGCTTAAAGACCGTTTTGTCCACAGAGAATGTGGTTACAGTCTCATATCCAAAATGGCGACTTTCCAGGCGGCCCTGTCAAGGGTTGCCTCTGTTGTCAAGTTCTACATTTTGAGATCGGACCGGAGTACCTGATCCCACATCATTCCAGGTACACCTATGCGCAGCTCCCCCCACGTTCACATTCCGGCATTTCTTCATCCAGTTCTGATCACGATCCATTCTCTTTACGAATCCACACCAACCAATTTGGCTCGTGCTGATCACTACACTGACACTCCTAATGCCCAGACGCCTTCTTAATTCCTTGCTCGATGCCCTGTCCCTGAGGTTATCCCCACACATCCATCTCACCATTTTCTTCTCATTCCGTTCCATTCTATTGATATCCTCCGCGTTAACCGGCCACGTCTCCGAGGCATAGGTCATTGCACTCCTAACACACGAGGTCAACACCTTCCCTTTAAGGTGAAGTGGGAACCCTCTCATGGTCAGGAGTGGCAACAGCTCTCTTAACTTCCCCCAGCCACATCTGACTCAACCAATGGAGCGCCACCTCCGGCGGAAACAATCAAGACTAACAGGCGGGTCATTTAACACAAGTTCTCCCTTGCTGTTAAAATTACAATAGGCCCTTCAGTATGACGACGACGCCTTTCTCTCTTTATTATGGTTAGCATTAAGGGGGGATGGTTAACTTTTTGGCGATTTTTGAATGTATTAATTATTTTTTCTAGTTTCCTCCCTAGACCTTTATCAAATTATAAAAAAAAAACATCCATTAGATCCTCCTTCTTGATGAATTTGTACATTTTCCGGTAGAAAATTTGTCCAGCCGAAGGCCGGTTCTTCCAACATTACAGGCTCACTATCGTTCGCCAGGGAAAATATCAACACCTAAATAGCACGAAATATTGACGAAGAAATGGGGCGAAAGGTCTTAAAATCGACTAACTAATGGGGCAAACATCTTAACATCTGAAAACTAATGGGGTTAAACATGAGGGAGAAAGTGGTCCAGAAAAGCGTCCCATGTCCCCTTAAGTTCTATTTAGCCAAGGATGATTGTGGGAGTCAGTGGGCAAATTTATTCACATCAGTATTCAGTCTTATCAGTCCATAAATATTCTTCCTAAGTTTAATCAAATATATCTGCTACTCATATATAGTTATTTACTGTTATTCAGATTAATCAATATTATAATGTAAAACTTGCAAAATATACAAATATATCGAATAAATCAAATTAATTAATATATCATAAATCTTTCACATTTATGATGCTCACAAGATTCGTCATTATTTGTTTCTTAATCAAACATTATAGTGTTATTTTAATGTAGGTACAGATATACCCTAATTTCCTTAACCCCTTCACCACCATGACGTAATTTTAATCATACTCTGGTTACCATTAGACGATTTTCCTTAGTTTATAATCTTCCTCTACGACTCAAATGGGTAAATAAGATCTCAATAAACCCTCTTAGTAACATAACAACTTCTTAAATTGCATAACACTTCTTAAATTGCATAAAACCATCCAATTTTAGCCAGAATCGAAAGTAAAAAGGCGTCATGGTGCTGAAGGGGTTAATAGCAGAGTGGATAGCGTCGTGAACTGCAGACCAAAAGGACCTCAGAGCGAGTCCACACCAAAACGTCAGGGGGTTTTCCGAGGTGATCTGATCGTTCCTGCTAATCTACAAGTATCCTGGCTAAACCGACAAGTCAAGAACACACACCCTATATCGTAATGGATTCATAGCATAGAAGATGCCAGACCATATTTGAAGATGCTGTGAACGATCATAAAGCAACTCTCTCCAAATCAAGTGACGTGTATAAATAAGGTGTCGTCATCTAGTGTGGCAAAGAGGAAGCAACCAACACCTCGAAGCTCCACTGTGACCATATACAGTGGCAGATATACAGCACCCAACATCTCGAAGCTTCTATCGATAATCTCGGGGCCTTGCAAGACTTACAGGCTACTGAACAGCCTTACAGCCCCGAGGCTGAGACATAGAACAAAAAATAAAACAAAAGTAATAAAATCAACGATAACAATAGATGGTGCTAAAAGTCTCAGACTGTACGGTAACTCTTGTAAGGCCCCAAGGTGTATTTGAAAGCCAAAAGACCGTTCGTACTATAAATGCCACCAAGTAGAAGTAGATTAGGCGTGGGTTAACTTAAATTAAGGTTGGATTACGGTACATTAATCGTTGATGAGTCGTCCCTAAACGTGGGCGAGGTGACATAGGCTGGAGCGACAGTAAGTTGGGAAGTACAGGAGAAAGTTGTGTGGGGGGGGGGGGGGGGGGAGGAAAGTAATTAACGGGGTTCTGAGGTGTAGGCGGGCGAAGTTGGTCAGCCGAACGGGGAGGAGGAGATGCGGGGAGAGATTGCAGGAGGAAGACGGAGGACGAAGAGTGAGAGGGGGAAGGAAGGAATGGAAGAGGGGGAAGATGGGAGTGATTGAACGAAGAGAGAAGAACGAATGAAGGAAAAGGAAGATGGAGGCAGATTGAAGGAGGAAGAGAGAGAGAAGGGGGAGGGGAGAATGGAGGGAGAGAAGGACGGATGAAAGAAGAGGGAGACTGAAGGAGAAGGACCGATGAAATAAGAGGGTGATGGTGGAGAAAAGAGGAAGAGTGGGAAGAAACGAATGGAAGAGAGAGAGAAGAGAGGGGTGGAGAGAAGAGAGAGGGGGGCAGAGAAGAGAGTGTGAGAGAGAAAGCAAGAGAGAGGAGTACGGATGAAGGGAGACGGAGATAGGGGAGAAATAGAAGGGAGTGAAAGAGGAAGGAAAGGAAGAGAGAGAGGGGAGGGGGGTAGGCAAGTAGAGACGGAAAGGAGAAGAGTGAGAGGGTAGGAATGAAGAGATGATAGGGGGGAAGAGAGAGAGAGAGGGGATGGAGGATAGAGAGAGAGAGATGGTGGGAATAGAGGGGGATGGGGAAATAGAAGGAGAGGGAGGAACGATAAAAGAATGAGGAAGGCATATGTTGTTGTTGTTGTTGTTGTCGTTCCCTAAGCTGCCTAGCCGAACAGCCCCGAGTCCCAAAGGAAGGCCATGGCCACGGTCGGGCTTTCCCACAGAGCTTGCAAGAAGTGTAGATTATGTTGTTGGCGTAAGTGATTGTGTGAAATGCAGTTTTCTAGGATGTGTCTAATGGTATGGGGTGCTGTGTTACATCCCAGGCAGGTGTCGACGACAGAGATATCTAGTCTCTTCTAATAGCTCAGAAGAGCTGGATGGTGCCCACATCTCAGCCTGGCCAGGTGGACTCTGTCCTTGCGAGGAAGGGAGGATTCAGAAGGATGGATTTCGGGAGGTCGTGCCTGCAGCTGCGCGTTGTCTATGAGTGATTGAATGGAACGGCGAGAGATATGAGTATGGATGTGGTTCTGGAAGCTGGTTTGGGGTGGGCAGGGAGGGAGAGAAGACAGTATTTGTGTGTGATAGCGTGTGCTGGGTGTTGTTTTGATATTTCTTGGTGTCTGTGGGTGTGTTGCCATGTAGTGTAGTGGGGGGGGGGGGTGTTGGTTTGTGCAGGCTACAGTCAGGAATGTGTTGTCAATTATTATAGCTTGTCTCTAACATAATTCAAATACTTATATCACATTTTCCTTTTTTTCATTAAGTACAAAGAATCAGTTGCTTAAGGATTTTTGTCTGGACCCCCTTCTCCCTCAGGCTTAGTCTCATTTCTTTCTGATATGTTATGACATTCGCCCAATTAGTTTGCCGATTTTAAGACCATTCGTGCTATTTACTGTAGGTGTCGTTTTTTTTCCTGGCGAGCTATAGCGGACTTGTAATTTAGGAGGAACCGGAGACATTGTTTACCAGCAAAGTGTTCACATCTGTCTTGGAGGTATTTTTTAAGGGGGTCACCTGCTTTTTTTATCTTTCTCTCCTTTTCTCTCTTTCTCTGGCTTGTGTCCATTCGGCCCCATTCAGCCAACTATTTTAAGACGTTTATCCCCATCCAGGTGTCGATTTCTTCCTGGCGAGCGATAGCGAGCTAGCTTTGTATGGATAAATCCGGCTTCGCCGGAAACATTTTTCTATCGAAAAATTTACAAATTTAGCTTGCTGTTAAAGCAAAAATATAGATATGCTTGCTCGCCAGGAAAATATTGACACCTGGATGGGGTTAAACGTCTTAAAACAGTAGGATGAAAGGGGCCAAATGGATACAAGCCAGAAAAGGAGATAACAAAAGTTGGTGTAAAGAGGAAACAAAAAATAATTAAATACATGCATAGCTTGAAAGGCGTCGGGGGTAGTTTGAAGGCGGTCTGGGAAAGAGTGATAGGGAGTCTACATTGAAGAGTGATAGGGAGTCTACATTAAAGAGTGATAGGGAGTCTACATTAAAGGAGAAAAGGGAAATATTTCTACCGAAAAATGTACACATTTATCTAGAAGGGGGATCTTGGGAAGGTGTTTTTAAGCTTGATGGAGGTCTAAGGAGGAAACTAAGAAAATAATATATATATATATATATATATATAATTATATATATATATATATATATATATATATATATATATATATACAGTATAATATACAGTATATATATATATATATTGTGACGCATGTCGAGTATGAGCATGCTGTACAGAACGCCCAGTCAGGCCCCACTCTCGCTAGGATCGTCAGGGCAGGAACTTTGGCTGTAGTCTGTGTAGAGTTTCCTAACTTAGTTTATGTGAGCCGTTGTACTATAAGTATTATAAATATGTATTTTGTTTTCATCTGAGTCAACGAGTTCTATTTTATATCATTAGTTATAAGTATTGTGTGTGGGACTTATATGTAATGATGAGAGGAGAGAGAGAGAGATTACGTAACGGTGGACAGTGAGTGCGCCACGCTGCAGGTAGGCCTAATTCCCTCCTCCCTCCTCCCTCCTCCTTCTCAGCGCGTGGGAAATCCTTTGTCGATCCCAGATTGAGAGAGAGAATATTACGTAATGATTGTCAGTGGGCGGTCCTTAGTAGTTGGCGATCTGCTCACTAGAGGGCCGAGTATAAGAAGGGAAGGCTCGCCATATTTTATTCAGAACTCATCAGGCAGAGCGACTTCTCATATCCCTTGCAACTATCCATATTCTTCCGACTGATGTGAACTTTCTCTACTCTCTGTACCGCCTACCTTCTTCTCTTCTCGTCCCTTTTTAACCTCAATGATCCCTTTGGTGCAGAGCTAGTCAGCCAAAGTATTATCGCTTGAGTTCTCACGAGATATATGCCTATTAGATAGCCTATTTTGGAAGGGATAACTAGAATAGGATTGATTGATGTTTGTTGCACTCGTATATGCATTTCCCTGTGTATGATTATTCATGTTCCTGTTTTCTGCTGGTTTAGGTAATGCTAGACTGGGATAAGGCTGCTGGAGTTGTGATTCCCTATGTGTATTAGGTTTGGTTGAACCGGTACAATCGCAACGGAGACGTGGGAAGCCTAGGTGGTCTTTCTGACTGTGTACCTTGTGAGTTTAGCACTGTGTTGCGAGTGAGGGCTTTTGCCTCTGCCACCCAACACTGTGCTAACTCGTTTGCTTGACTTTGAGAGGATCGCCAGGAGAGAACCAGATACACGTGATCTGGATCTCTCAAGAGAGCATCCCGTCAAATAACGTAATTTGGCCGCACAGTCTTAAGGACCTCGCTAGGCTACGAGCCGCTTGCTCAGCCATTGTTTCCTAGCCTAATATATCCCAGCTAGACTTTGCTCGATCAGCAGATACAGCATAGTATTGAAGCTTTCCTTATGTATGTTATTGTTGATGCACTATTGATTTCATGTGTGGCACGCTTAGCTACTTTAGAGATTAGTGGCCCACGAGCACAATCCTAGTAGGCTATTGCTAGTGCATTGTCGGAGTACTTCTTTTTAATGTTTGCCATTTACTATTGTCTATTCTTATAATTCTTCTTATGTCAATTTAAAGCCTTTAATATTAGTTAATTGCCAGTGTGTTGCGTATTGAATTGCTGTTCAAAATCCGATACTTACTTCTTACGAGTATCCGAGAAGCATCTAACTTTATCAGAAGATTCCTTGCTCGATGCTCGAGGACTATTGTTTAACGTAACGTAATAGTGCCGATCCGAAGTAGAGGGTGGAGGACTTCTTAAGTTCTTAGTCAAGGGTGGATTACTTCTGCTTCGGCCAACACTATTCTTTGGTGTTGTTGTATTTACTTCTTTGTTTGATTGTTGACCAGACTAGATAACTCCCGTCTTTTTATTAGTCTGTTGTGAAACGCTAGTACCGAGTTCTTGTATACCCCGTTATAGCAGATAGAACTCTGGATGGTATTGGTGTTTTTTGTTCGGCTGGCAGTACTCTGGGGTTGGGATCGTGTGTTTCCGTTGTGGCAGCGAGCCATACTCGAGTCCTGTGTGAGAGCCCTAGTGTACCCGAGTGCCCGGTCGTAACAAATGGCGACCTTGCTTAGGATTTTGTGAACAGTATAATTTTTGCAGAGTTGTACAACATTTGTTTGTTTGTACTTTAGCGTACATATTGAAGAATATTTTTTTTGTATGGCAATTAGTAGAGCATTTAAGAGACTCCAGTTAATTTAGTAATTAGTGCTTGCATAAGGGAGTTTAACACTTTTGTCTCGAGAATTTTTTGTGAACTTCAGTATGTCGTGCCCTAGCACTGACGAGGAGCGAGAGATGCCATTTGAAGAGGTGCCGTTAGTAACTAGTGAGGAGGATGCTAGACTTTTTGTGAGTAAGCGGTACCATGTGACGGAGGGGAGGCTGACTGGGGTGGATATTTATGGCTTGCACCTGATAGCCAAGGTTTTGGGCAGATCCAATGTAGTAGGGATGTCCAAGGGGGAGCTGATTTCCTGGGTGTTGCGTGGGCGACATGGGGTTTCGGAGGAGAGGGCGTTTGGGGGGGTTCCTCCCCAGATCCCCTCTCACTCGACTCCCACAGTGCCGTCCACTCAGTTGCCGGAGGTTAGCACTCTCCCACAGAGGGATGAGAATTGGCAGATTGGAGTGCCCTCGGGCGGTGCACATGGTGGTTCCCCAGTTTTTGCCCCCCCTCCTTCAGTAGTGGCAGCTCCCTCTTCCTGCCTGTCTCCAGATATGGTATTTAGACTTGAGCTTGCTAAGATTGAGAATGAGTCTAGGAAGCAGGAGAATGAGGCTAGGAAGCAGGAGATTGAGGCTGAGACCAGGAGGCATGAGGCTGAGGTTAGGAGGCACGAGGCTGAGCTTAGGTACGACTCAGAGAAATATTGTGCTCAAATAGATTTAGATAAGACTCGTGCAGAGTCGACAGGGATTCGGATGGGCCGTGAGGGCCAAGTAAGAGAACAGTCCTTGTCCCACTTAGTCAAATTGGTGCCGGCATTTAGTGAAACTGAAGTCACAGAATTTTTTAATCGTTTTGAGAAGAAGTGTAGGGAGCATAATTGGCCTGAAGAGAAGTGGGCAGCTCTAGTCTCCTCAAGACTTACGGGTAAGGGTCTGAAGGCTTATGATGCACTGCCTTTAGAGTCTTGCATTGACTACCCAGTATTGAAGAGAGCTGTCCTACGGGCGTACGAGTTGCAACCAGAAACATATCGATTGAAGTTTCGGGGTGTTGCAAAGACTAGGGAGGCGACCTTTCTTGAACATGCCCGGGACTTAAAAGATGCACTTACAAACTGGACACGTTCTGAGAAAGCTGAGACGGCCGAACAGTTGACTGAGCTGTTTCTGCTCGAGCAGTTTTATAAGTGTACTGGTGCAGAAATGACTTTAACTATTAAAGAAAAGAACCCAAAAACTCTACAGGAGGCAGCTGAGATGGCTGACCTCCGGCTATCATTAATTCGTGGGTGCGGGTCTGCCCAGCGTAGTGAGGCAGGTAACAAGGGGCGTGACGCCCCACCCCCCCGAGTTAGTAATATATCTTATGCAAACAAGTACAAGAGCTATGATACCAAGACTGACCACAAGACTAGCACCGTCCCATTTAAGAAGGGGCCGGGCCCTTCCCAGTACCAAGGGAAGCCCAGAGGGGAGTTGGAGTGTTATCATTGTCATGAAAAGGGGCACTTTGCAAGAGTCTGTCCTAGCAAACCACCTACAGCAGCTGTGTCTTTGGCCTGCAACATTGGTGTGTCTCCGAAGTCTTCTGAGTTTGCCCGGGGCAGTTCGTCAGAGGCTGAGGCACAGCCAATGCAGAAACACCTGAGAGGCTCGAACCCTGCTCAGGATGTTTTTTGCGACCATAGAGGACGGGGTTGCGTGATGTGGGCGGGGCGCAAGCATGGAGTAGAGGTCTTGCGTGATACAGGTGCTTCCCAGACTCTGATGAATAACTTGACTGGCTACCCTATAAATGCGGCTCGGGTGGTAGTGGTGCAGGGTATTAATGCAACTCGGTCATACCCGCTGGTGCGGTTGGAGTTGGAGGTGGATGGTGTGGCACGTGAATTGGATGTCGGGATTGTGGAGAAACTGCCAGTGGAGGGCGTCGACCTTCTTCTCGGCAACGACTTTGCAATGCCCGCTTCTGAGGTTCTACCCTTAGTCGTTGCCGAGAGGCCGGCCGACGTGAGTGGGGAAGAGCAAGAGTGGGTCGAGCGGTGCCAGACACAACCCATGGCTTGTCACCCGAGCTCGGGCAGATAAAGTGTCACAGCCTAGTCCTCCGTCTTCAGACCAGCAGAGGAACGATCAACAGGAGGAGGCTAAAGCTGGAGTTGGTTTTAAGAGTTTTGACTCGGCGGCTCTCCTGGGTGATTCAGTATTGGCGCCTATGTTAGAGTCTGGAGAGGCCCCAGGACCTGTCACAGCTAGTGAGGAGGTAGGGCCGGAAGAGACTCCGAGGCAGCAACGTTACACACGGAGAGAAAAAAGGGTTGCTCAGTTTGATATTGGGGGAGGACTTGGGTTGCTTCGGAAGCATCTAGACAGGTTGGTTCCCTCAGATATTTATAAACTGCAGTTGGAGGATCCGGAAGTTCAGAAGTGTGGTAATGGTGCTGTCGAGATCAAACACGAGGACAGGGCAGCATGTCATGTAAACCTGTTGGAGGAGTTTGTGAGGCAACCACCTGAGCAGCCTACTGTCCCTGCGTTGGTCTGCCGCGGCCAAGGTGGAGAAGGAGAGGGGGGCAGTAGGGCACAGGTGGAGGAGAGTAGGGATGGTCATGTCTCGGCGGAGCAGTGGGCGGGGGACACGAGTCTGGTGGCTGTGGAAGCGCTAGAGCACCTGCCTGAGCAGCAGTGTGCAGCACTCCAGCACCAGCTCGGTTCATACCCCACTGGTCGTGCCGAGCCCCTGAGTCTCGCAACTCGGGCGGTGCGAGATGTTCCGCGGGCAGGTCACGTGAATGTTGAAAGACCGTTAGCCTCGTTGTTTCGGTGGTTCAAGGTGGGCGACGAGGCTTTGGCATGGTTGCCAGGTCAGGGTCGACCCATGGCTGCCAAGGGTGGTGGTCAAAAGGAGGACATTGAGCAGATTAGTGAGGTTGGCTGTGGAGTGGATGTGCCCGGTCGTCACATAGCCTCCCAATGCTGCTCTAGTCTAATGCAACAGCCCTACCATAGACCGACTGTATCTGGCCATGTCTCTAAAAGCGGTGATGCTGAGCAGGCAGATGTCGTCACAAGGAATGCGGGGGTGCGCATGTACGGTATCGGCGGGGAAGCCTTAGCTATAATGAACTGTGGGAGTGACTGCACAGGTGGTACTGATTGTCCCTCTCATGACCTGGCTGTTCTAGGGACGAAGGTGGAGAAGGAGGGAGACTACAGGTTAGAAGCTGCGGTCTCGGCTGGGTTGTGGGAGGGCACTAGGCATGTTGTTCGTGGAGACAGTGCAAGGCAGTTGTTTACTAGGCTATGGCAGTACTTTCGCATGTTTGTTGCTTCTCCAGGCCTGATGTACGGGGTAGAATCCGACATGCAGGCTGGAGATAGTGCAAGGCTCAGTTTAATTCCCTACCGTATAAATCCTGCTCGACAGCCTATGGTGCAAGCAGAGCGGGATTACGTGTGGACGAAGGGTCTGAGGGATAAGGAATGTCATGAGTGGTCGTTGCCTGTAACTTTGCAACCGATGTTAAGTGGCAAGATTAGTGAGTGTGTTGATTGCGAGAGTGTGTGTGCATTATCCCTGACAGACGCCTATACCTTATCAAGAGTTGACGACACCATAGACCGCCTCGGGGCTGCATCGCCTATCACGAGGGTGGATTTAGTAAAGGGTTGCTGGCAGGTGCCTTTGTACGAGCGTGCTGGAGAGGTGTGTGGTTTTGTTGTGGACGGGGGTGCCTACCGGTGCAATGTTATGCCTGACGGACTTAAGAATGCACCAGCAACGTTTCAGAACCTGATGAATGAAAGTGAAAGGGACGATGATGGGCTGGAGCATCCTGTTAGTTTCTGCTCGGAGAAGTACAATTCGGCCCAGGGGAGCTGCTCTGTTGTCGAGGAGGAGCTGCTGGCGGTTGTGCTTGCGCAGGGGCATTTCGAGGTCTATGTTCCAGCCTATGGTCCGGTCGTTGTAGTTTACCCAGATCATCATCCTCTCAAGATCTTGGACCAGTTTCACAATCGGAATATGAGGCTGACCAGGTGGTCACTAAGGTTATTGGTATATAACCTGGACATACGCCATATTGCCGGTTGTGACAACGAGGTTGCAGATGGTTGTTCAAGGGTATATGATCCTGGGTAGATTGACACACGGGTAGCCTCCTGCTTTAGTTTGAATAGTATTTTGCGCTTGGTGCTTGTTGGCTCGCGGTTGTAGCCCAGCGTATTGGGTCGTAAAGCAGGAGTTGAGCGTTTGGTATAGAAGAAAAATAGGCTGCCCTTATAGTGCAGCCGGAAAAAACATATTAAAATATAAAAATCATAAAAAAACTCTTTCTTTTGATATAGATAATTGTATAAGTTTGTCATAGCCTATAGAGTTTGAGCAGTCCACGAACTATCAAACGGCTGAGCTGCTGTAAGCTCGCTCTGGGAGCATGATATTGTGTCTTTTGCTATTTGTTGGGAGGAGTTATAAAATGTGAATTTTTTTTTATAAGATGTGTTTTAGTGATAAACTCAGCTTTGTTTTAGTGCCATGCGGTCGCTGGGTGTGAGGGGCTTGATGGGGTTCTGTGTGTCAGATTTTAGCTCAGGGTTGAGCAAGTAAAATCTTGGGGGAGGTGTGACGCATGTCGAGTATGAGCATGCTGTACAGAACGCCCAGTCAGGCCCCACTCTCGCTAGGATCGTCAGGGCAGGAACTTTGGCTGTAGTCTGTGTAGAGTTTCCTAACTTAGTTTATGTGAGCCGTTGTACTATAAGTATTATAAATATGTATTTTGTTTTCATCTGAGTCAACGAGTTCTATTTTATATCATTAGTTATAAGTATTGTGTGTGGGACTTATATGTAATGATGAGAGGAGAGAGAGAGAGATTACGTAACGGTGGACAGTGAGTGCGCCACGCTGCAGGTAGGCCTAATTCCCTCCTCCCTCCTCCCTCCTCCTTCTCAGCGCGTGGGAAATCCTTTGTCGATCCCAGATTGAGAGAGAGAATATTACGTAATGATTGTCAGTGGGCGGTCCTTAGTAGTTGGCGATCTGCTCACTAGAGGGCCGAGTATAAGAAGGGAAGGCTCGCCATATTTTATTCAGAACTCATCAGGCAGAGCGACTTCTCATATCCCTTGCAACTATCCATATTCTTCCGACTGATGTGAACTTTCTCTACTCTCTGTACCGCCTACCTTCTTCTCTTCTCGTCCCTTTTTAACCTCAATGATCCCTTTGGTGCAGAGCTAGTCAGCCAAAGTATTATCGCTTGAGTTCTCACGAGATATATGCCTATTAGATAGCCTATTTTGGAAGGGATAACTAGAATAGGATTGATTGATGTTTGTTGCACTCGTATATGCATTTCCCTGTGTATGATTATTCATGTTCCTGTTTTCTGCTGGTTTAGGTAATGCTAGACTGGGATAAGGCTGCTGGAGTTGTGATTCCCTATGTGTATTAGGTTTGGTTGAACCGGTACAATCGCAACGGAGACGTGGGAAGCCTAGGTGGTCTTTCTGACTGTGTACCTTGTGAGTTTAGCACTGTGTTGCGAGTGAGGGCTTTTGCCTCTGCCACCCAACACTGTGCTAACTCGTTTGCTTGACTTTGAGAGGATCGCCAGGAGAGAACCAGATACACGTGATCTGGATCTCTCAAGAGAGCATCCCGTCAATTAACGTAATTTGGCCGCACAGTCTTAAGGACCTCGCTAGGCTACGAGCCGCTTGCTCAGCCATTGTTTCCTAGCCTAATATATCCCAGCTAGACTTTGCTCGATCAGCAGATACAGCATAGTATTGAAGCTTTCCTTATGTATGTTATTGTTGATGCACTATTGATTTCATGTGTGGCACGCTTAGCTACTTTAGAGATTAGTGGCCCACGAGCACAATCCTAGTAGGCTATTGCTAGTGCATTGTCGGAGTACTTCTTTTTAATGTTTGCCATTTACTATTGTCTATTCTTATAATTCTTCTTATGTCAATTTAAAGCCTTTAATATTAGTTAATTGCCAGTGTGTTGCGTATTGAATTGCTGTTCAAAATCCGATACTTACTTCTTACGAGTATCCGAGAAGCATCTAACTTTATCAGAAGATTCCTTGCTCGATGCTCGAGGACTATTGTTTAACGTAACGTAATAGTGCCGATCCGAAGTAGAGGGTGGAGGACTTCTTAAGTTCTTAGTCAAGGGTGGATTACTTCGGCTTCGGCCAACACTATTCTTTGGTGTTGTTGTATTTACTTCTTTGTTTGATTGTTGACCAGACTAGATAACTCCCGTCTTTTTATTAGTCTGTTGTGAAACGCTAGTACCGAGTTCTTGTATACCCCGTTATAGCAGATAGAACTCTGGATGGTATTGGTGTTTTTTGTTCGGCTGGCAGTACTCTGGGGTTGGGATCGTGTGTTTCCGTTGTGGCAGCGAGCCATACTCGAGTCCTGTGTGAGAGCCCTAGTGTACCCGAGTGCCCGGTCGTAACAATATATATATATTTTTTTTTCTATGTGATTGAGGGAGGAAAAAGGCAGAACTGCCTATAGCGAGTGCCTCCCCCATAGTTGAAAGAGTGAAAAGGGCCGTCGCATCCAAACCCGACAAAGCGCCGTTTTTTTAACTTTCGAGATAATCGCGGTCAAAGTTTGGCGATGTTTAGACGTGTGTAACTTTTCAACCCGGTGGATGTAAGTGTTCATATTTGGACTGAAGCTGTATGAAAGATCGATAATTCATCGTATGTGCAGCAATTGAAATTTGAACAGAGGGTTTTTGTACAGAAATATTATTTCCACAATTATCTAGGTTTCATAAGGGCAGATTTTGACAAAACTCACTTTGCCATCACTTTGAATGCGATTTCGTCTTTTTAATCATTATAGTGCATCACTAAAAGTTATTGTGCATCATTCCCACCCACATTGCTCCCAATTTCAAACACCAGGTAAGTCAGGTAAGTACATAGTCATCAGGTAAGTATATGAAAACAGGTAAGTACCGGTATCATTATCAATTTGTACACAATGAATAACATAATCATAATAATAAACAAAAACATTAGAGAATGTAGATAGAGTAGATTGGAGGTAGATATGGTAGATAACAGGTAGATTAGGTAGAGTAGTAGGCCTAACAGTAACTGGGAAAAATGGAGCCAGGATTGAAGGTTTAGAAGGTTGATAAGGTAGATAGAATAATAGAAGATGAGGTAGATAGCAGGTAGAACATTGCACCGTACTTACATTGCAGGTAAAGATGGCTCAGAATGTCGGCAGGTAGATCCAGAGGTAGGTAGTAATCCAGGGAGTGTGGTGGAGGAATGATCCTGCTATAGCCCCACCACTTGCTATAGGCCTAGCCCCACCACCTCCTACAGTTCCACCACCTGCTATAACCCCACCACCAGCTATAGGCCTAGCCCCACCACCTGCTACAGTCCCATCACCTGCTATAACCCCACCACCAGCTATAGGCCTAGCCCCACCACCTGCTACAGTCCCATCACCTGCTATAACCCCACCACCAGCTATAGGCCTAGCCCCACCACCTGCTACAGTTCCACCACCTGCTATAACCCCACCACCAGCTATAGGCCTAGCCCCACCACCTGCTACAGTCCCATCACCTGCTATAACCCCACCACCAACTATAGGCCTAGTATAACCCCACTACCAGCTATAGGCCTAGCCCCACCACCTGCTACAGTCCCACCACCTGCTACAGTCCCACCACCTGCTATAACCACACCACCAGCTATAGGCCTAGCCCCACCACCTGCTACAGTCCCACCACCTGCTATAACCCCACCACCTGCTACAGTCCCACCACCTGCTATAACCCCACCACCTGCTACAGTCCCACCACCTGCTATAACCCCACCACCAGCTATAGGCCTAGCCCCACCACCTGCTACAGTCCCATCACCTGCTATAACCCCACCACCAGCTATAGGCCTAGCCCCACCACCTGCTACAGTCCCATCACCTGCTATAACCCCACCACCAGCTATAGGCCTAGCCCCACCACCTGCTACAGTTCCACCACCTGCTATAACCCCACCACCAGCTATAGGCCTAGCCCCACCACCTGCTACAGTCCCATCACCTGCTATAACCCCACCACCAACTATAGGCCTAGTATAACCCCACTACCAGCTATAGGCCTAGCCCCACCACCTGCTACAGTCCCACCACCTGCTACAGTCCCACCACCAGCTATAGGCCTAGCCCCACCACCTGCTACAGTCCCACCACCTGCTATAACCCCACCACCTGCTACAGTCCCACCACCTGCTATAACCCCACCACCTGCTACAGTCCCACCACCTGCTATAACCCCACCACCAGCTATAGGCCTAGCCCCACCACCTGCTACAGTCCCACCACCTGCTATAACCCCACCAGCTGCTACAGTCCCACCACCTTCTTCTCCAGGTTGCGTGACAATTTCTGGTGGTTTCATTATCTCCAAGTCACTCATAGCAGCGTCAGACTCGGAATCATCACCAACATAGTCTGGATCTTTTACACTGTCATCACTGTCCACCGGGGAATTAGAGATTCCCTGTAAAGGATTTCTTTTGGCCCTGCCATAGAAACTTCCACCACTTATACAATATCCAGAAGGGCCTGGCCGGGCCTCCAGGCTCTCGTCGCTGTCTGACATTGTTCACTATGTATTCATGGATACACTGATGTATAATATATGCAGTTATTTGCTGTAAGTCACTGTAAATAGTCTGATAACAACACCACGATCACCCGCAATGTTAATCCTTCCGGCGTATCTGACAAGACTGGATTGTTTTTGTTAGGGAACTCGCCCCCTTGAATCCACAGTAGCCAATGGGAGCACGCGGCGGGTAAGCCCTGAGTTCTCATTGGCTCGCGCATCTCCCCCACACATGTAAAGAGTGAGAGCGTGGGAGAAGGACTTTGTTGGGTTACGACAGATCCGTGTTTCTCGGCCTGCTCTGAATAATGACGAGAAGGTCGAAAAAGATACCTACACTCAAAACACTCTCACCCTTACAGTTTGTGCCCGAATGCGACCGAATCCAGACCACGTGATAGAGGAAGGATCGGAGTGTTCCTTTCTGCAAAAAAAAAACAAAAACGTGCTGTTTTCCAAATTTGGCGCTTGGTCGTGTTTGAATTCGACGGCCCTCAATTTAATTAATTTATTTATTTATTTAAATTTTTATTTTAATAATTTATTTTAAATTTATATTATTTATTAATATTTATTATTTTAATTGATTTATTTTATTATTTATTATTATTATATATATATACATATATATATATATATATATATATATATATATATGTCGACCAATAAATAAGTCCTTCCCCCTTATGGGCAGTCAGGTTAAATTAGGTCAGGCTTGGTTAGGTTAAGGCATAGAGATATGTTAGGTTAGGTTAGGTTAGGTTAGGTTAGGTTAGGTTAGGTTAGCTTAAGTTAATGTTAGGTTATCAAGTTAATGTCAGGATATCAAATTTGGTTAAGTAAGGCCAAGTCACTATAATCTTTCTGTTAAGGGGGGTCACCGTTTTTTTTTTATCTTTCTCTCCTTTTCTCTCTTTTCTCTGACTTGTATCCATTTGGCCCCATTCAGCCAACTGTTTTAAGACGTTTATCCCCATCCAGGTCGATTTCTTCGCGAGCCAGCATTGTATGGCGAAATCCGGTTTCGTCGGAGAAATTTTTCTATCGAAAAATTAACAAATTTAGCTTGCTGTAGAACACAAATATATATATGCTGGCTCGCTACCGCTCGCCAGGAGAATATTGACTCCTGGATGGGGGTAAACGTCTTAAAACAGTAGGCTGAATGGATACAAGCCAAAGAGAAAGGGAAAGAAAGCTAAAACAAGCGAGGTGGGCTCCCTTAACAATACTAGATAGGTAGTCAGACAATACAATTATGAACCCGATTACTAACTTGTGGAATATGCCTCCCGTCACACAGTCATTTGGGATATTAAGACGTTCACCCCATTAGTTAGGTGATGGTAAGACCTTTCCCCCGTTTTGTTGTCAATATACAAAACAAAATCATGCCCTTTAAGTGTCATTGTTTTTTCCTGGCGAGCGATAGCAAGCCTGTGATTTAAGAGGATAGGAAATTTTTCTACCGAAAAGCTTACAAATTTGTCTTGAAAGGGGTCTTAGGGGCGTTTTTATAAAGCTTGATAGAGGTCCAGAGATGTTTTTTTGTTTTTTTCAATAGTTTTCCTTTAAAATGAAAGTGTATAAGCCCGTACGTATAACCTGTGGCATATGCCTCCCGCCACACAGTCGTTTGGGTTCCATCAATATTCATAGATATACCTACCATCCCGTCCATTCTTTCTACATGACCAACCCGAACCGGACCCCCTTGTCCCTCATGTTTAGTCCCATTAAGTTTCAGATATTAAGATGTTCACCCCATTAGTTAGGTCATGTTAATACTCCCCCCCCCCTCCCCCCACCCCCCGTTTTTTTGTCAATATTTAAAAAATCGTGCCCTTTAGGTGTAAAAAAAAATCTGGCGAGCGATATCGAGCCTGTGATGTAGGAGGAAGCGGCCTTCGGCCGGGACATTTTTCTACCGAAAAATGTACAAATTCACCTTAAAGGTGGTCTTGGGGGCGTTTTTTTAAGTTTGATAAAGATCTAGAGAGATATTTTATTTTTTACCATAGTTGTCCTTTAAAATAATAGTGTATAAACCCGTACTAACCTGTGGAATATGCCTCCCGCCACACAGTAATAATAGTGTATAAACCCGTACTAACCTGTGGAATATGCCTCCCGCCACACAGTAATAATAGTGTATAAACCCGTACTAACCTGTGGAATATGCCTCCCGCCACACAGTAATAATAGTGTATAAACCCGTACTAACCTGTGGAATATGCCTCCCGCCACACA
This sequence comes from Lithodes maja, assembly GCA_037953745.1. Taxonomy (NCBI): domain Eukaryota; kingdom Metazoa; phylum Arthropoda; class Malacostraca; order Decapoda; family Lithodidae; genus Lithodes; species Lithodes maja. The sequence continues at coordinate 110,853 of JBAKBP010003583.1, forward strand.
GTAATAATAGTGTATAAACCCGTACTAACCTGTGGAATATGCCTCCCGCCACACAGTAATAATAGTGTATAAACCCGTACTAACCTGTGGAATATGCCTCCCGCCACACAGTAATAATAGTGTATAAACCCGTACTAACCTGTGGAATATGCCTCCCGCCACACAGTAATAATAGTGTATAAACCCGTACTAACCTGTGGAATATGCCTCCCGCCACACAGTAATAATAGTGTATAAACCCGTAATAACCTGTGGAATATGCCTCCCGCCACACAGTAATAATAGTGTATAAACCCGTACTAACCTGTGGAATATGCCTCCCGCCACACAGTCATTTGGGTTTCATCGATATTCATAGACATTCTCGCCCCATCCATTCTCTCCACACGACCAACCCACACTCGCAACTCTCTCTTAATTTGTATTGAACCCCCTTCTCCCTCAGGTTTATTCCCGCCCCCTCCATTCTCTACACACGACCAACCCACACTCACAACTCTCTCTCTCTCTCTTCAGGCTCTCTCCCAATATATCTCCCACGGGGTCATATGTGCAAACTGGGGACTATGATCTGGTATACTCTAAATCACAAGTAGTGACACACCCGTTTCAGTCCGTGTCCAACAAACCAATACAGAATGTTAGTATAGGTTAAATGCTTCAGAACTTGACTTTTAAGGGCAGATGGGGCGTTTTAAGGGGAGGTTTTTAGTGTGTTTCCTAGACTTCCATCAAGCTTGAAATTACACCCCCATGACCCCCTTTCAAGATAAATTTGTAAATTTTTCTGTAGAAAAATGTCCCGGCCGAAGGCCGGTTCCTCTTAAATTACAGGCTCGCTATAGCTCGCCAGGAAAAAATCGACAATAGGGCACAAACTAAATACCTTCCCTTAACTATATTTCTGCTTATTATGTGTGGGCTTGCGCATCAGCAGTGTGTGGCTTTCGTGGGCCCTTCATCACTATCTATGTAGGCTGAGGATTTGGGAAGCCCACCAGATGAGATGTGGGTTTCTTTGCAAAATGTATAGCTAGTTTCCCAAAAGACACCTACTGCCACAATGATTCTACATCACTATAGAGCTTTAGAAAAGACACCTACTGCCACAATGATTCTACATCACTATAGAGCTTTAGAAAAGACACCTACTGCCACAATGATTCTACATCACTATAGAGCTTTAGAAAAGACACCTACTGCCACAATGATTCTACATCACTATAGAGCTTTAGAAAAGACACCTACTGCCACAATGATTCTACATCACTATAGAGCTTTAGAAAAGACACCTACTGCCACAATGATTCTACATCACTATAGAGCTTTAGAAAAGACACCTACTGCCACAATGATTCTACATCACTATAGAGCTTTAGAAGAGACACCTACTGCCACAATGATTCTACATCACTATTGAGCTTTAGAAAAGACACCTACTGCCACAATGATTCTACATCACTATAGAGCTTTAGAAAAGACACCTACTGCCACAATGATTCTACATCACTATAGAGCTTTAGAAAAGACACCTACTGCCACAATGATTCTACATCACTATAGAGCTTTAGAAAAGACACCTACTGCCACAATGATTCTACATCACTATAGAGCTTTAGAAAATTCGGTATTAATTACCGAAACTACCACTAATTTGTTCTAAATTTGTAAGGCTATTATATAATAAGGAGGTTGCAATGTTTAAGGCTATTATATAATAAGGAGGTTGCAATGATCATAATACAATGTTTAAGGCTATTATATAATAAGGAGGTTGCAATGATCATAATACAATGTTTAAGGCTATTATATAATAAGGAGGTTGCAATGTTTAAGGCTATTATATAATAAGGAGGTTGCAATGTTTAAGGCTATTATATAATAAGGAGGTTGCAATGATCATAATACAATTTGTTTCAACCAACGGTAATACATTTGATGTGCACTGTATAAGGCACTGTACAAACTATAACAAAAATCTACCTATAAGTCTCCCTATTGACGGCGGTAAAATTCTTATTAGCCCCGGCTTATTGGCAAAATAGATGCTCATATCAATAAGTCATGGGGGGCCCCTCAACCCATCCTGTATCCCAAGGCACTACCTAAAACCAAAAAGAAAAAACATGGGAAAATCAGTGGTCGTTTCGGTAATATTTTACCAAAAATCAAAGGAAAACAAATATTAAGGCAAGCTGAAAATCAGGTATTATTAATGTATAAATGATCTTCCTGCTCCTGTCTCAGTCATTGTGTAATTACTCTCACTACAGTGGACAAGGCTCTACACACCAATGATCTTCCTGCTCCTGTCTCAGTCATTGTGTAATTACTCTCACTACAGTGGACAAGGCTCTACACACCAATGATCTTCCTGCTCCTGTCTCAGTCATTGTGTACTTACTCTCACTACAGTGGACAAGGCTCTACACACCAATTTCTGGACCCCCTTCTCCCTCATTTTTAGCCCCATAAGTTTTGAAAATAACGTTCGCCCCATTCCTGGTGAGCGTGTGTGTGTGTACTGTGTATGTAGTTGGGAACAAACTAAAGCCCCCCACCTCCCTTAAAGGGTGATGGGCCAGTTTTCTGGACCACTATCTCCCTCATGTTTAGCTCCATTAGCTTTCAGATGTTAAGATGTTTGCCCCATTAGTTAGTCGATTTTAAGACCTTTCGCCCCATTTCTTCGTCAATATTTAGACCTTTCGTGCTATTTAGGTATCGAATTTTTCCCTGGTGAACGATAGTGAGCGTGTAATGTTGTAAGAACCGGCCTTCGGCCGGTACACTTTCCTACCGAATAATGTACAAATTAATCTAGAAGGCGGATCTAATGGATGTTTATTTTAGGAAACTAGAAAAATAATGAATACATGCAAAAATCACCTAAAAAGTGAACCAAACCTGGGTTGTAATGGTTAGCTAACTGTAAAAGCTTGATCATAATTACTGTAATAGTTATGCTTAGTTTTCAATGCTCCTATGTATATTTGGTTTCTATTGTTTGCTTTTTTGTTTGTATGTTAGTATAGAATAATTGTGGTAGTAGAATTTCTTGAGGGAAATTAGTTATGAACAGACGACAGGATCTTGCAAAAATACCCACATTGTTTAGTATACTTCCATGCCAAACTAAATACAACTGTATTAACACGAGACTAAAAGTTAACGCCGATTATTATTGCCTAATACGTAGAAGCTCATTACATATTCACAAAGGACCTCTCGAGTTATCCCAATCTAATTTTAGAAGCAGGTGCATTTTATTCTCTTGAGGTTCATTAGAGTGCGGGCAATCTGCACCCAAATTACTGGCGAGATTAATGAAGTTACTTGTCTCTCTGTCTTTGTCTCTGTCTCTCTCTCTCTCTCTCTCCTTCCAGTCCAATTCCCTTTACTGTCGGGTTTGCTATCTCTACTACAGTAAAGTCCTGACCACCTCGCTGGGATTGTAAGGTCTGTGTGGCCAGTATATCTATGTAAATATCTCTCTCTCTCTCGTCTACCTCTCCCTTCTACTTTAATGACCTATACTTCTACTATAAACTGTTCCTGTAGTATTAAGCCGGATCACCTAGTAAGGACCGCAAGATCTGTGTGGTCTGAGTATATGTGTAGCTCTGTGCAACTCTCACACTGCATTTGAATTTGTTCAAAGAACCTCAATGAACTAGTACACTCTATGACTAAATAATAGAACTTCAGAGGTTATCAACCCTATTGGATTATTAAGCCAACACACTGTAACTCTAGAGTATTTTCAGGACTGGAGCCCCATTTCGAAAACTCCAGTCCCTTGAACTCTAAGACCCATACCCTGGCCCTACATGAACCCTGAACACCAAAACGAACCTCCGATATGTAAATATTAGGTAAAGAAGTACGGTAATGAGAAGATTCGATTCAGTTCGGGATAGTTTCGAACATTTAAAGTCACGATTTATGTTCTAGAGCAGTGTTATTCAACCTTTTCTAAGTTCATGCACCCTTCCGGGAGCCTTTCAGAAATTAATGTACCCTGTGATCGTTTGCGGTATACGCGTATTTAATTTGTATTAGACGTGTCACTGGCGCGCCATACACCACCACAACGGTGTCACATCTCCGACATGACTCTAGTCTAAAACTCATTGTGAAAAGTATACCAAAATCATTATACTTTTCCCCACACTTTCGGCTGTATCTGCCTATTTGGGTGGGTTGGTTCTTTATATTTTGCTAGTTTTATACTGCATAGATTTATATACTGCATAGATTTATAAAACTCTAACTGCAATATACATCAATTCTTCCATTACGAGTACATTTTTCTTCCTAAAACATATTTGTTTACTGTGCACTCCTATGTACACTGGTCATGCTATGTACCCCTTCATGCACCCCATTGTTTCCATGTACCTTTTGAAAAAACTCATGCACCCTGGGGTGCATCATTCACACAGGTTGCTAATCACTGTTCTAGAGTGTACAAGCACCTGCACAAGAATCTGGTACTCTATTTGATAAACTTAACCACCTCTGTACCGGTGACGTCTTTTTAACTTTATTCTGGCTACATTTAGACGATTTTATGAAGCTTAGGAAGGATATATGGTAGCTAAGAGGATGTATTAAGTTAGTCTGTAGCCTCTTCATAGGTACAGTAGACGTCCTTCCTAATTAGAATATAATCGTCTAATCATTGCCAAAATATAATGTAAAGGATATCACAGGTACAGAAGTCTAAAGACAAAAATAATAATTTACGGGGTTGTAATGACACATGTTACGGTGACGCTAATTATTTTGGTTAAGGCTCGCTTTCATCAATAATGAACGTTCAGTGTCAATGAGGTATGGTGAAAGCTTAAGCATATGTAATAGTGTTGCAAGGACATATTACATGGACGGTTAGGTAGAATTTTACTAAAGGGACACGCATTTGACAGGTACCACCACGTATTTATTCCATATTTAATGAGTCCACGCCTCCATCAACAACCTACATACTTTTCTGGTCTGATACTAGTAATAGAAACGATTTAATAACGTTTTTAATGTGTTTTTTGAAAATAAAGAAGCGCGTTTGGGCCGAAGATCGGGAGTTGACCGCCTCTTCCGATCGTCGGGTTTGTTGACACGATGCTCGACGTTAGTTACCGTTTGCGGTTGTGTTATTGCCCCTGCTGGCCATAGGCTATATATGATGATGACAATAAGTCGGTAATTATAGGGAATAGGCTCGCACCCTTATTTTCATGTGTTTTCCTCCAGATTTTGAGAAATGAGTGTTTTCATGGTCTTAATAATAATTCCAATGTGGGATACACCCCTCACCCACCCATGAATTATTGAAATCGTCATCTATGTTGCCAGCAGGGGGTAAATCTCGATTTTACTGCATAAAGAAGGCGGTTTGTAAACAGTGAAGATGTCCGAACTAGCTCTGAGATTGATTAGAATGGGAGTTTTTTCTATTAATATCGGGTTTTATAAATGTGATCAAAATTATTCTCCCACAGTGGATTATACATGAGTACAGTATAAGGATTCCATAGACCTACATTGTCCCTAATAAATTATGTATAATAAGGCTGCGAGCCTATTCCCTATAATTATCTAAATTTTTAATTGACCCACCAATATTGGGAAATTAGTTAGCTGCGCGAAGTAGCCTACTATAACCTGGAGCATTATGTCAACAACCAATTAGTTAGCTGGGCGAAGTAGCCTACTATAACCTGGAGCATTATGTCAACAACCAATTGACGTTACTCCTGCGAACGCAACTTTTCCATCGAGTTATCTTTATATTTCGTCGGCAAGAATGTAGTTACCGGGTGTACCGCCCGTCTTGTTTACACTACGCGGACGCTCTCACCATCATGTTCCGTCTATTTTGACTGCCTTTGGATACAAAAATACATTACCCTCCAAACACAACCTAACCTAAGCTAGTATTATAGATTTATAAGTATTTATTTTATTATAAGTATTTATAGATGATATATGTTGTATGTCGGTAGTGGTACACCTGGTAACTACATCCTTCCCATTTCGTCTAATATTATTATTATTAAAGTGTCCCAATGTTTTTTTTAGTGTTTTGTACACCAGAGAAGGGTGTAGCTTGGTGCTGGATGCGTGGAAACCGAAAACAAATCTGTATTAAATCCTTGATGGTACTGTCACAGACCTATAGGCTCTGACTGTACGGGTTCACTTCCACCCTTCAAACGCATCAACCAGTCTGAGATCGGGGTCGGGGCTTCAAGCAACCAAACCAACAGAGGCCCGAAACTTCGCATCCCAATATCCTTCTTACTTCTATCCCTCTCATTTTGATCGAGCAGAGTTTCGAAGTCTCACTCAATAAATATATAATTCAAATTAAAGTTCAATGGTATCTCTGCTCATGACCACCAGGGGGTGGAAGTTTCTTTTCTGGTCACATTAAATCTACCGTAGTCAATGACGGGACGGGAATAATGAGTGGGGTCAGTGTTATCTTAGACTTTCTCTGTGTAACGTTCTCGGGAATATCGCTTCCAGAAAGCGTTGTTTTAAAACTCCAGGAACTACCCCCCTTCGGTTTGACTACGGGAGATATCGTGACTATAACTTATATTTTCACTTTGATTTTCTTTTTGTTTTCATTTTGTATAAATTGTATATATAATTATATAATACATAATGGTTTAGTTATATTACTTAAATTTTATTTTATTATATTAACAAAAATTGTGTATTCTTTTCTTATCCATATATATTTATACCCTAATGATTAAATGAAGTGAGGAAGATTAACCCTATATAATATCCAGAAGACTACTTTGAAATCTGATTAAAATACGAGAACAACTCTTAAATTAAAATATCATCTTAGTAATAAATATTAAAATACGAGAACTACTCTTAAAGAGACTTTACCTTAATACAAGTACTAAATTAATAAAAGTACTTATCCATACTGAACACCCTTAAACTAAAGTTCAGTCTTTGTGTTCAACCTAAAGGTCACCCTCTAGACTCCTTCGGGGCCAAATCTTTAACTAAGCTAGTTTCACTAGTCTCTCCAAACTTTGAGTTGTAACATATTGGGGGCCTGTCCGGGATTTTTTTTCTGATTAATCTCTGCACTTCATTATATGAATTGGGTTTTCTAATGTTCATAGTAAATTCATAAATTTTATTATTTATCTTTACGTCACGATATCTTTAGCCTGAATTATTATATTACTCCTGATGCTTAAATACATTCCTTTCCCTTTAGTCGGTTTGTGCATTTTAGAGGTAATAGCTCAGGTTGGTCATAAGTTGGGGAAGTTCTGTGGTTTACGAGATAGTCAGGATCACTCATCTCAAATCCTCATATTCATCCATGTTCATTAACACTAGGCAGACGGTGGTGGACATTGTGTATCAATCTCTTAATCTTTCATGTGACGAAATTAGCGTTTTCGCACATCGGTCACCTATCTGAGTCACTCCTCTTTAAGTAGAATCTCTTCAGAATAGGAATGACCAGTTAAACTAGTCTTTTATAGCAAATCAAAACTATAGGAGACTATCCACGATCACCTAACTTATATATGTAACTAGAAGTAGGATCTCCTAACGCACATAAATCTCATGCCTTCTTCCTTTAGTTTCGATATCAAGGGATCGTGTCTCACGAGGTTCACTAATGGTCCGGTTCTTGCCTGTCGTCCTTACTTATCAACCTTCCTGTTGTTGTCGACCATAGTTCGCTCAACAGGTCGGAGTTACTCACACTAATCATATTGATTTGGGATATTAGTGTCAACCTGACTATTAGGTAACCCGTCTCTACTAGGAATATCCCTAGTCCATATAGTATGCACTTGTTAATGGTTATCCAGGGTTAGTAATCTACCATTACCGGTAACTATAAAGCAAGTCCATATTAGTCAATATTGCCGTTCATTCCAGTCTTTATATTATACAACCAGTGAAGCTATAGTAACCCCATCCTCTATACATTAGCTGTCAGTCTAGTATAAATTGAGCGGTAATCTTCTCTACCTCCTCTAGTCCTAATTAAAATCAAAATGGCAAAGTTTAATGCTAAACAATTTTGTCGAGAGCCCTCTATAGACAAACTTAAAGGTCAGGTGATCTCCAAGGATGATTGGAAGTTTATAGCTTATTCCTTTGACATAAGCTATGAGAGTTCACACACTAAAGGTAGGTTCACACATAGGCGAGTCGGAGCGCAACTCCAACGCGAGTGATGAAATTTTTGCACTCGCCAATGATTATCCCAAATTCGCCGACACTCGCCGACACTCGCACAGACTCGCGTGGACTCGCGGTGGACCGCGTAGACTCGCGAACGCGGCCAAAATTTTTGTGATGACACAAAAATTGGAGAGTCAAGTGGGAATAGGACGCCAACTCGCGTAGACTCGCGTAGACTCTTGTGACACTCGTGTAGACTCGCGTGACAGTCACGTTGTACTATTTAGAAATTTGATGATCGCGAGTCTACATGAGTGTCACGCGAGTCTACATGAGTGTCACGCGAGTCTACATGAGTATCACACGAGTCTGTTTATATTATCAACAAAAATCTGTGGCGGCGAAACTACTGCACCAATCGGTTCCATATTTGTGTGACAAGTCCCTTAGCCTTCTGCCTTCCCCCCACCATACCCCCAACCGCCTCCCACCACCCACTTCCAGCGTACGAAGATAAGGAAAAAAAGGAAAATCTGTGGCGGCGAAACGACTGCACCAATCGGTTCCATATTTGTGTGACAAGTCCCTTACCCTTCTGCCTTCCCCCCACCACACCCCCAACCGCCTCCCACCACCCACTTCCAGCGTACCCATACAAAGATAAGGAAAAAAAGGAAAATCTGTGGCGGCGAAACGACTGCACCAATCGGTTCCATATTTGTGTGACAAGTCCCTTACCCTTCTGCCTTCCCCCCACCACACCCCCAACCGCCTCCCACCACCCACTTCCAGCGTACCCGTACGAAGATAAGGAAAAAAAGGAAAATCCGTGGTTGCGAAACTACCTTACCAATCGGCTTCATATTTGTAACAGGAGTCAATTACGCTTCTACCTTCCCCACACCATCCCCCAAACCACCCTCCCACCACCCTCCTACCCATACATAATAATAATGATGTGAAATATAAATAAATACAAGATATAAATTAAATAGAATATACACTCCTGTTAACTTCCTGTAAACTAGCGTTCATCTCATCTCGTGTAAACACGTGTAAACTCATGTAAACTCCTGTGACACTCGTGTAGACTCCTGTAGACTCGCACTATTCGTACCCTGGAATTTGACCGTTATTTTTCAAATTTTGGCGGTGAGTGTTGGGGTCGTGTTAAACTCGCCAACACTCGCGTCAACTCGCGTAAACTCGTGTAAACTAGTGTTAAATTAGTGTTCTATGCGTGTTTACTCGCATCAGCTGCTACTCGCGTTGGGTTCGGGCTCCATCAACGGCGATTTGCGGCGAGTGTGACTCGCGTTGGCCTCGCGCTCCGACTCGCCTATGTGTGAACCTACCTTAAGGAAATCCTGAAAAACACAGTCATAGAAGAACTGACAAATAGAGAAATCTTACCTGCTGAAGCTGTAGATTCACTTACTCCCATGAGTAGTTCAATGATAATGGCTGATAATGATGAAGATTCCCAGAGTACCATACAGGAAAACTCCCAGGGGAAACACTCTCCATCTCCTGAGCCGTGGTCAGAAGACCGACTAGATTTTGAAAGGGAGAAGTTTCGGCAGCAGCTTCTGCACGAGGTTCAGGAGAAAGAGAAGCAGCTTCTGCACGAGGTTCAGGAGAAAGAGAAGCAGCTTCTGCAAGAGTTTCAGGAGAAAGAGAAAGACTGACAGGAGAAAGAGAAAGACAGACAGGAGAAAGAGAAAGACAGACAGGAGAAAGAGAAAGACAGACAGGAGAAAGAGAAAGATCGGCAACTAGAACTCTTTAAACTTGAGACACAACAACGGGAGAAAGAGAAGGACAGAGAGACACAACAACGGGAGAAAGAGAAGGACAGAGAACTAGAAATTGCTAAAATTCAAAACTTGGAAGAAACAAAACGCCTCAAAGAAGAGAAATTACAGTTGCAGAAGACCGAAATGGAAGCCCAGAAGCCAAGATTCCAACTATCTAAAAAAATCTCCCTAGTACCACCCTTTGACGAGAGTGACTCAGAGAAATCTTTCTCCACGTTTGAGAAAACTGCTGAACACCTTAAATGGCCAAAAGAGAAATGGCCATGGCTTCTCCAACCCAAACTCGTAGGAAGAGCACAGAAAACTTTCAATCACCTGGAGGACGTTAATGACTGACTTTGTAAAGAGCGCTATATTAGATGCTTATGCTATCACCGCTGATCATTACCGTAGAACTTTTCGGAACTACATAAAGCCAGAAAACATACATTTTTGGAGTTTGCCATGGATAAACTACGGATGCTTACAAAATGGTTAGCTGCTAAAAAAGTCACCACCTTCACAGAGTTGGTTAACCTTGTTGTTCTAGAGGAGTGGAAGCGTAGGTTACCGCCCAGTATGCTAGTATATATAGAGGAGAAGGGAGTGAATGACCTTACCAAGGCTGCTCAATTAGCTGACGGTTATGCTTTAATCCATAGGGTTGTACCAAGCTATGATCGGACAAAAACCCCAAATGTGAGATTCTCCTCAAGCTATAACCCTGTGTCTAAGGTCATGTCGCAAACAAATGCTCCCAAAAGCCCATCTCAATCTCAAGGAAAGTCTGATGACTTCTGCTCATATTGTAAACAGACAGGGCATAACATCATGCAGTGTACACATCCTAAGTGTAAGACCTCTGCTGCATACAAACTCGCACTTGCCACTTCTCAAAGACTTCAAAAACTAACAAAACCTTCTGGGGCACCTATAACATGTATACATACCCAGAATGCCTCTTCTGATCCTTTTTCTGCCTTTAAGGTACCTGGTACTGTCTCTCTTCCAGATGACCCACAGACTTACCCAGTTACCATCTTAAGAGACACTGGATCAGCCCAAAGCTTGTTGTGTAAGACTGCCTTGCCTTCAGTTGAGAACCACTACACTGGGGGAAAAGTTACACTTAAATCTTTAAGCTCTGGTCATACTGCAGACATGGCTGATATACAGATAGGCAGTGACCTGATCCAGGGGTCAGTTAGAGTAGCCGTCTTGGATACAGATCTTCCTATTCCGGGGGTAACTTTCCTTTTAGGAAATGACTTGGCTGGACATGGGATGATTCCTGACATGATAGTGAGAGACAAACCCATGTTACACAGTCCTACTGCAAAGCTAGATCAGGAGAAACCACATATTTTCCCGGTTTGCGCTGTCACCCGTTCACAAACTGCTGCAGTGTCTAATGACTCTCTCTCACCCTCAGGTCAGGATACCTTGTTCACCCAGATCATGTCTAGGGAAAACCTCATAAAAGCTCAAGAGGCAGACACTTCACTTGCTAAGCTCAGGCACATTGCTGATGACACACCCATAAATGGGAAAAACCCTAACATCTACTATCACAAAGGGGTCCTTATGCGTAGTTTTCACCCGCCTGATAGGCCTGACTCAGATACTTGGTCTATAGTAAATCAGGTAATCATCCCTACCTCCATCAGATCTGCTGTAATGGGATTAGCTCATGACTGAAACTCTGGTCATTTGGGACAGAGAAATACATACAGAAAGATCCTAGCTCATTTCTTTTGGCCTAACATGAAAAAAGATGTAACTAAATTTGTAAAGTCTTGTCACACTTGCCAGATAGTAGGAAAGCCAAATGAGACCATCCCTAAAGCTCCACTTGCTCCTGTCCCTGTCACTACAGAGCGTTTTGAGAAAATAGTAATTGATTGTGTAGGGCCTCTTCCCAAAACTAAGAAAGGGAACCAGTATCTACTTACCGTAATGTGTGCTGCAACTAGGTATCCTGAGGCTTTCCCTTTAAAAGATATCAAGGCTAAGACTTGTGTCCCATCTGTTGCATCTTTTCACAAAAGTAGGCATTCCTAAAGAAATTCAGAGTGATCAGGGGTCAAATTTTACAAGTAACCTAATGAAAGCAGTACTGAGGGAGTTAGAGGTAGATAAGAAGATAGCCACTGCGTACAGACCTCAGACCCAGGGTTGCCTAGAACGCCATCATCAATCTCTGAAATCCATGATAAAAAAGTTTTGTTTTGAGACTGAGAAAGAGTGGGATGCCAACATTGACTGGCTTCTTTTTGCCGTTAGAGAGTGCCCTCAAGAGTCACTAGGATACTCCCCTTTTGAGTTGCTGTATGGGCGTCAGATCAGAGACCCTCTAAAGGTCTTGAAAGATTCTTGGTTTGTGGAAGTATCTGATCATCATTCTCGCACAGTTGCAGAGTACATCAATGAGTTAAAATTCAGATGTCAAATGTAAGAGCGCTAGCACTGGCCAACCTTGAGAGGAGTCAATCAAGAATGAAAACCCACTACGATCGCAAGTCTGAAAGTAGAACATTTAGTCCTGGAGACAAAGTCCTTCTCTTCCTGCCCATTCCTGGTAGTCCATTAAAAAGCAAATTTTGTGGCCCATATGTAGTTTCTCAGAAACTTTCCAAGCTAAACTATGTTGTTCGCACTCCTGATCGAAGGAAGGATCAAAGGATTGTTCACTTAAACCAGATGAAGGCGTACATAGAAAGGCCGCTTGCGGAGAATACCCCAATACTAGCTGTAAATACTGTACCACATTTTGTACCAGACTCGTGGGAATTGCAAAAGTTAGGAGACTCTGATGTGATTGAGTTTGGTGATCTTCCTTCACCTTGTGGAAGCCCAAAGAACAGCGAACTATTATGTACCTTAGATCAATATTTGTCGGACATGTCGCCATCACGTAGAGATGATCTTAGGAAATTGCTTGTAAGTTACCCTTCAGTCACATTGGATGTCCCTGGCTTTTGCAAGGACCATCATCACGATGTTATCTTGACCTCACCAGAACCATACAGACTAAACCCTCAGAAGCAAGAGATCATGAGAAAGGAAATTGACTTTATGTTGGAGAAGTCCTTAGTGGAACCAAGTCATTCCCCTTGGGCGTCACCCTCTTTATTAGTCCCAAAACCAGACGGTAGTAGTAGGCTGTGTACTGATTACAGGAAAGTAAATGCAGTGACAGTCCCTGATGCATATCCACTACCTAGAATTGATGACCTAATAGATAAAGTAGGGGCTGCTAAGGTAGTATCAACCATAGACTTGCAGAAGGGGTATTACCAAATTGGGATGACCGATAGAGCTAAAATCATCTCGGCTTTCACCACTCCTTTGGGGCTCTTCCAATATAGAGTCATGCCTTTTGGCATGATGAATGCTCCTGCCACATTTCAAAGGGTCATGTCATATACTATTCAGGATTTAGAAGGTGTAGACACTTACTTAGATGACCTAGTGATTATTTCAGATACTTGGGAGGATCATCTTTCCAGACTGGACGGGCTGATGGAGCGCTTGGCTGCTGCTGGATTCACCATCAACCTAGCAAAGTCCTGCTTTGGATGTGGATCAGTGACCTACCTTGGCCATGTGGTGGGTCAGGGTACTGCACGTCCCAAGGAAGCTAACGTGGAGACTATCACCGCCTTTCCCCAGCCAACTGACCGCAAATCAATCATGCGGTTTTTAGGGATGTGCGGATTCTACCGCAGATTCTGTCCGAACTTTGCAGCCATATCAGCGCCCCTCTCGGATCTTGCAAGCCCTAAAATTAAGTTTGTCTGGACTCCCACCTGTACTGCTGCCTTTGACCGACTGAAGTGCCTCCTTTCATCCTACCCGGTACTTCATGCTCCTGATTCCGCATTGCCTTACCATCTTCAGGTTGATGCGAGTGATAGAGGAGTCGGGGCAGTACTTCTGCAACCAGATAAGACAACTGGCGTCCTACATCCTGTCTCTTACTTCTCCACCAAACTGAAGAAACACCAGAGGAGTTATTCCACAGTGGAGAAGGAGTGCTTGGTGATTGTATCAGCGGTGAAGAAGTTCGAATGTTATCTCCCTCAGCACTATCCACCAATCATCATCCATACTGACCACAACCCTCTTACTTTTCTGCACAAGATGAGGAACAACAACCAACGACTTCTCCGGTGGGCTCTTAAAGTTACAGGAGTACCATCTCATTGTTCGCCATATTCGTGGGGTAGACAATCGGATTGCAGACGCCTTGTCAAGAGATCTTCCACCTACAGCGGAGCCTATTCCTCCTCTCGCTACCTAGTCCTCTTCGCTCCCCTTCGAGGACTTTAAGGGGGGAGGTGTCACAGACCTATAGGCTCTGACTGTACGGGTTCACTTCCACCCTTCAAACGCATCAACCAGTCTGAGATCGGGGTCGGGGCTTCAAGCAACCAAACCAACAGAGGCCCGAAACTTCGCATCCCAATATCCTTCTTACTTCTATCCCTCTCATTTTGATCGAGCAGAGTTTCGAAGTCTCACTCAATAAATATATAATTCAAATTAAAGTTCAATGGTATCTCTGCCCATGACCACCAGGGGGTGGAAGTTTCTTTTCTGGTCACATTAAATCTACCGTAGTCAATGACGGGACGGGAATAATGAGTGGGGTCAGTGTTATCTTAGACTTTCTCTGTGTAACGTTCTCGGGAATATCGCTTCCAGAAAGCGTTGTTTTAAAACTCCAGGAACTACCCCCCTTCGGTTTGACTACGGGAGATATCGTGACTATAACTTACATTTTCACTTTGATTTTCTTTTTGTTTTCATTTTGTATAAATTGTATATATAATTATATAATACATAATGGTTTAGTTATATTACTTAAATTTTATTTTATTATATTAACAAAAATTGTGTATTCTTTTCTTATCCATATATATTTATACCCTAATGATTAAATGAAGTGAGGAAGATTAACCCTATATAATATCCAGAAGACTACTTTGAAATCTGATTAAAATACGAGAACAACTCTTAAATTAAAATATCATCTTAGTAATAAATATTAAAATACGAGAACTACTCTTAAAGAGACTTTACCTTAATACAAGTACTAAATTAATAAAAGTACTTATCCATACTGAACACCCTTAAACTAAAGTTCAGTCTTTGTGTTCAACCTAAAGGTCACCCTCTAGACTCCTTCGGGGCCAAATCTTTAACTAAGCTAGTTTCACTAGTCTCTCCAAACTTTGGGTTGTAACAGTACCTGTCAAATGTGTGTCCCGACTCCCTATAATAAAATCGTACCCACGGTTATCTTAAACAGTAATTGCAAAGAACACTGGTCCAATATAGGTTAAGTGCACGATAAAGTGAAAATGAAGCGTATTTTCGAATTATGGAGTATAAATAGAACGCTTCGCCTGTGATCATAGGACGTTTCGCCCACGTACCATGCGAGACGGTTCGCCGGTGTCTGCTAACTGGAATTCCGGCGAACCGTCCTAATCCACTGTGGGACAAAAATGTTGATGCATTTATAAATCCTGATATTACCTGAACAAACTAAGTCCCATCACTCTCAGAGCTCCCCCGGACTGTTTACAAAATGTTAATGTCTTCATTATGGCGTATAATCGGTGTTCACCTCCTGGCAACTAGATGACGATTTTAATAGGCCACGGGGGGGGGGGGGGGGGACCCATTTTGTATCCCACGGTGGAATTATAACTATAACCATGAATACTCTAAGTTTCTAAAAATCTGGAGGAAAAATCATGGGAAATATGGGTGCGTGCCATTTCTGAATAATTACTGCGATGCATAATACAGTAAGACAAAGCTATAGAAAACACAAACAACTATATCCCATACATGGCCCAAAATAATATTTATGTAGTCTCCCCAAAAAATTACTGGAACTAATGGAAAAACTCGTAACTGTCCACTTCGAAAATATTTCTGGGAAGACCCCAAACAAATGATGGTCAATATAAAGATCTTGTAATTAAATTACTAACAAATTTAGTATAACTTTATTTTAATACCACGAATTGGTTTGATATATTTGAAGATAAATATGGAATCTATATGCTCTAAAGATCATATTAAAATATGTGTCAACCTCCGGAGATACATTTTATGTGCACTATATTAAGTACTGTAAGAACAAAAAAAAGTCTCCTATAACATCTCCCTATTGACGGCAGTCAAACTCTTATTAAGCCCCTTACTGTCAAAATATATGCGGATTTCAATAATTCATGGGGGGGGGGGGAGGTTGAGGGGGGGGGGCAAAGTCCCCCCTCAACCCATCCTGTATCCAAAGGCAAAACAAATGGTATATTTACTCTGAAAATTACTTACATCTGAGTGTCTCAACATCGATCAATATGGGAAAATTAGGTTTTCCCGAGATTTCTATTTAATTACAAACACTATATATTGATGCAAATGAACAAACAAAATTATAAAAAACACTCGGAAAATACGTGGTATTAAAATAAATATTTTCAAAAAATTGCTTAGATTGTTTTTATCTAGTTTAGAGTTGTGTAAGGGTGTTTTGATGTGTGATACTACTAGGAAACGCATATTTACCCATTAAACAACAATCCAAAAAACACGCCCCTCCACTCGCGAAAAATAACTATTTGGCCATAACCGTTTGCCGTGTGATGCAAAATATGTTGAGGGAGGAGGGGGGGATAGGCCCCCTCTTCACTCCCCCAGGATTTATTGAAATCCTCATATATATAAACAGTAGGGGTCAAAAACAAATATGTCCCCAACGCGAGACGCCGAGGCTACACGCGCAGCGGATGTAAACAAAGCCACCCTTTCAAAAGTTGAAAGGAAGGCCTTTCGTATCATTAACTCCCGTCCACTCACCAACTCTCTGCAATCTCTCTCTCTCCGCCGCAATGTTGCATCTCTCTCGCTATTCTATCGCTACTATAATAATCAGTGTTCCTCAGAGCTATCCCAGTGCATACCACCTCCTTTACGTAGGGCACGTGGTACCCGTCTTGCAACTCAATCCCACCCCTACTCTGTGCAACTCTCCAACCCAAGAGTGAAACGTTACTCTCAAACTTTCTTCTACTCAACATCTGAGCTCTGGAACTCTCTCCCAGAATCAGTCTTTCCCTCTTCCTATGACTTAAATTGCTTCAAACTCCGTGTGTCCAGGCATTTTGGCTCGAACGTCCCTTGATTTTGGCCCTGTCACTCTTTCAACTATGGGGGAGGCACTCGCTATAGGCAGTTATGCCTTTTGCCTCCCTCAATCACATAGAAAAAAAAAAAAAAAAA
Source organism: Lithodes maja (assembly GCA_037953745.1). Lineage (NCBI taxonomy): Eukaryota > Metazoa > Arthropoda > Malacostraca > Decapoda > Lithodidae > Lithodes > Lithodes maja. The sequence goes on from JBAKBP010003583.1 coordinate 128,135, forward strand.
AAAAAACCCGCCTCTTGCGAAGTAGGTGATATAGAGGATATTTTGTTTTTTCCAGGATCAGTAATATTTTTGTACGGGCATTTAGACACATAATTATAGGAATGAAGGACTTATTCTATAATTGCACCTACACGAGCTAAACAAATTATTATTGTATTTAACAGGAAGGTATGACGAGGTAAGTGATGTGGTACAGGTGGCAATATGCAGAAATGGATTATAGGGGCATTCCGCCCCCTCTGACCCCCTTACGAAAATCTAGTTACTCACTCCACCCCAACTGGATTTCTACCGTTTTACCCAACCAGCGGGGATGTGGGGGCGGCAGCCCCCACCCATAATACGAGGATAGGTTGGGTAAGGTTGTTAGGTTAGGCTAATGTCTCTCTGAAACATTGTAAAATCCGTGTCACATCTAGATTGATAGACTTTTGTCAGAGGGAGTGGAATGCCCTTATAATCCATTTCCGCATATTGCCACCTATACCGGTACCACATCACTTACCTCGTCGTACCTTCCTGTTAAATACAATAATATATTTTTTAGTTCGTATAGGTGCAATTATAGAAGTTTACCGAAATGAAATTCATGGTATAAGAAACATATAGGCCACGATAAAATCGATGTATGAATTTAATTACAAGATATTTATATTGTCCAAAATGATGTCAGAGATATTTATGTAAATTTGCCAATACTTCTCCTTATTAGATTATATGGGGGCAGGGGGCTAGGAATCTTCCTCCCCTTGTATAATTCTCCTACTCGACGAGACAGAGAAACGAGAGAGGGAACGCGAAAGTGGTCCCGGTCCCTGAGAATAGGAACTTTAAATGTTGTTTCTGTTCGGGCTCTGTCTCGTGTCGGCCACCCCCAGCAATGGGGTATGTGCCTGAGTTTATACATACATACATACATTTGTTTACATTAGCTCTGGCTCTAAGGGTACTATACTTACGCTTCACCTGAGTGTTGATGTGTAGAGATGTCACTATTAACTTCACTCTTTAATTTGGGTAAGCGTTCTTGGCAAATCCATACAACTCTTTCGTTTTGTAAGTTACACCATGAGGATATTGTCACATGAACTTTAACGATTACTCATTTTTCATCTGGATTGCTCTCTGCCTCATAAACACCGTATATATTCATATATTCATACAGTATCTATCTATCTATCTCTATCTATCTATAGATAGATAGATACATACTGTATGAATATATGAATATATACGGTGTTTATGAGGCAGAGAGCAATCCATACATACAGTATGTATAGTATATGCTATTCATCACGTTAGGACGTCTATCATTAGTTTCTACAGGGCACATTACTGAATTTCCACTCATTTTCTACGCTTTTTATAACGCGACATTAATGGCTTCACGTATTTTCGGATGTGTTGCCTAGTAAACTATTGACATAACTCGATTTTTCTCGTATAATCACTCAAACACTATTTTGCTCGTATAATCACTCGAACACTATTTTGCTCGTATAATCACTCGAACACTATTTTGCTCGTATAATCACTCGAACACTATTTTGCTCGTATAATCACTCGAACACTATTTTGCTCGTATAATCACTCGAACACTATTTTGCTCGTATAATCACTCGAACACTATTTTGCTCGTATAATCACTCGAACACTATTTTGCTCGTATAATCACTCAAACACTATTTTGCTCGTATAATCACTCAAACACTATTTTGCTCGTATAATCACTCGAACACTATTTTGCTCGTATAATCACTCGAACACTATTTTGCTCGTATAATCACTCGAACACTATTTTGCTCGTATAATCACTCGAACACTATTTTGCTCGTATAATCACTCGAACACTATTTTGCATTGAAAAGTATTAACTAACTGCAATTGTGCCACAAACATTAAACTCCCGACGTCTTCATAAGCTAAATTCAATTGATTGTGTTCAAGTAGCCGAGTAAATTAATATAATGCGAGTTTGAAGAGAATTAGGGACATTGGATTATGTGTGTGAGCCTTCGACTTTCATTGAACCTTCCCAAGCTTAGTAAAACCGTCTGGAAGTCGCCACATAATAATGAATAATGCGGTAACGGGTTAAGAGGCTGAAACTATATATACCAATCTTGCAATTGTATCACTGTCGAGTTTTATAGGCATAGATATCCCTACCAAAACCCAGACACACACTTATCCCCTCCTTCACTGACTACTACCGCCCATAAAACTGACTCCTCTTTGTTTACGTTTATTCCGCAGGTTATTATTGGCTGCTCCTCGAGAGTGGCGGAATCGGACAGCCAATGAAATCTAAGTATCTCGGAAACATCCCATTCAGCTAATATAGAGATCGTAGCTCCAGTACGCGGGAAATTTAAAGCTAGCTATGATCGCAGCCAGCCACCACATAATGGCTAATGCATGTGTAATGTACACACTATAAGCCATCCTCTCTATTCATGTGTAATGTACAAACTATAAGCCATACTCTCTATTCATGTGTAATGTACAAACTATAAGCCATACTCTCTATTCATGTGTAATGTACAAACTATAAGCCATACTCTCTATTCATGTGTAATGTACAAACTATAAGCCATACTCTCTATTCATGTGTAATGTACAAACTATAAGCCATACTCTCTATTCATGTGTAATGTACAAACTATAAGCCATACTCTCTATTCATGTGTAATGTACAAACTATAAGCCATACTCTCTATTCATGTGTAATGTACAAACTATAAGCCATACTCTCTATTCATGTGTAATGTACAAACTATAAGCCATACTCTCTATTCATGTGTAATGTACAAACTATAAGCCATCCTCTCTATTCATATATTACTATTGCACAGTACACTTAAAAACACCAATTTCGCCCTTAAGGGGGTAATACTCGCTTTTTCTGGACCGCCTTCTCCCAAATGTTTAGCATATTTGTTTTGATATTTTAAAACGTTTGTTCCGTTAGTTTGGCGATTTTGAGACCCTTTGCCTCATTTTTTTGTCAATATTTAGAACTTTCGTGTCGATTTTTTCTTGGCGAGCGAGAGCGAGCCTCTATTTTTAGAAGGAACTGGCCTATGGCCAGGACATTTTTCTACCGAAAAATGTACACATTTATCTTGAAAGGGGGTCTAGGGGGGGGGGGGGGTCTAAGCTTGATGGAGGTCTAGCGAGGAAACTCGAAAATATATTAATACATTATTATATATAGACCAAACACCAAGCACTGCCCCCTTAACGTTTCGGAGCAATAACGAACCGATTCGAATCTTTTCATTAATACATTACCTAATATTATGTGTATTTTGGAGATTCACTTAAAGGGGAGGTAGTCACTTTTTCTGGACTCCCTTCTCCCTCATGTTTAACATATTAGTTTTGAGATTTTTAGACGTTCGTGCCATTAGTTGGGCGATTTTGAGACCTTTCGTCCTATTCCATTGACAATATCAAAACCTGTCGTGCCATTTAGGTGTCGATGTTTTCCTTGCTAGCGATAGCAAGTCTGTAATATTAGAAGGAACCGGCCTTCGGCCAGGACATTTTTCTACCGAAAAATGTACACATTTATCTTGAAAGAGGGTCTAGGGGGTATTTGTTTAAGCTTGATGGAGGTCTAGCGAGGAAACTAAAACATTAACTTAAAAGTAAATATATAGACCAAAAAACAAGTACTACCCCCTTAAAGCCAAGTACTACCCCCTTAAAGCCAAGTACTACCCCCTTAAACAAGTACTACCCCCTTAAACAAGTACTACCCCCTTAAAGCCAAGTACTACCCCCTTAAAGCCAAGTACTACCCCCTTAAACAAGTACTACCCCCTTAAACAAGTACTACCCCCTTAAAGCCAAGTACTACCCCCTTAAACAAGTACTACCCCCTTAAAGCCAAGTACTACCCCCTTAAACAAGTACTACCCCCTTAAAGCCAAGTACTACCCCCTTAAACAAGTACTACCCCCTTAAACAAGTACTACCCCCTTAAAGCCAAGTACTACCCCCTTAAACAAGTACTACCCCCTTAAACAAGTACTACCCCCTTAAAGCCAAGTACTACCCCCTTAAACAAGTACTACCCCCTTAAACAAGTACTACCCCCTTAAAGCCAAGTACTACCCCCTTAAACAAGTACTACCCCCTTAAAGCCAAGTACTACCCCCTTAAACAAGTACTACCCCCTTAAAGCCAAGTACTACCCCCTTAAACAAGTACTAACCCCTTAAAGCCAAGTACTACCCCCTTAAACAAGTACTACCCCCTTAAACAAGTACTAACCCCTTAAAGCCAAGTACTACCCCCTTAAACAAGTACTACCCCCCTTAAACAAGTACTACCCCCTTAAAGCCAAGTACTACCCCCTTAAACAAGTACTACCCCCTTAAACAAGTACTAACCCCTTAAAGCCAAGTACTACCCCCTTAAACAAGTACTACCCCCTTAAACAAGTACTACCCCCTTAAACAAGTACTACCCCCTTAAAGCCAAGTTGTGTTGGAAGCCTCTGGGATATAACGGAACATTGGAGTGTCTCGCTTGGGTTCCATACAAGTTTGACAAATGGGTGTGCAGATATTATGGCTCATGACTGTACCCTTTGGATCAAGAGCCTCTTGAATGTTCTATTAACCCCTTCTGTACCGGTGCCGTCCTCTTAAATTTGTTCTGGCTACTCATGGACGATTTTATTCAGCTTAAAAAGGACCTCCAGCATTTAAAAGGTTTCGAATGATCTCACTTAACAATTTTTGACTACAACAGATCCTTCTTAGACTGCATAAGATCGTCTAACTAGAGCTAGATTATGATACAACAGACGTCGTCGGTACAGAAGGAGTTAACAAGCATTCTAACCCCTTCAGTATTTGAGGACGCACTTCTGCCCTGTATCTTGGCTATCAGGAGACGATTTTGTTAGCTTAGGTAGGCATTTGGAAGTCAGAGGGTTAATTGAGATATATTTCACCTCTATGATTCTTAGAGGGCCTTCCAAAGCTGAATAAAGCCGTCTAATAATAATTCTCCTACTCGACGAGACAGAAACGGGCGAGGGAACGCGAAAGTAGTCCCGGGCCCTGAGAATAGGAACTTTAAATGTTTCTGTTCGGGCTCTGTCTCGTGTCAGCCACCCTCAGTATAAACATACATACAACAATAGCCAGAGTAAAGTGCAAAAAAAAAACATGTAATTACTAAAAGAGGTAACATACAAACAGTGAAAAGGCTTCATGTTTTCTATCCTTGTGTCGAAAAATAAATAATAAACACAAACACACACTCACACTAACAGACACATACACACTAAAACACACACACACACACACTAAAACACACACACACACACACACACTAAAACACACACACACACACACACTAACACACTAAAACACACACACACACTAAAACACACACACACACACGAACACACACACAGACTAACACACACACACTAAAACACACACACACTAACACACACACAGACTAACACACACACACACTAAAACACACACACACACACACTAACACATAGCCCGTAGCCTAGTAGGTAGAGCTCTCGTCTCACACACGAGGGGTCGGGGGTTCAATCCCCCGGCCGGGCGGAGACAAATTGGGCTTGTCTCCTTTCATGTGTTAGCCTCAGTTCACCTAGCTGTAAATAGGTACCTGGAATAAGTGGACGACGTTGTGACGTCCCATCTGGGGTTGGCAAAAATGGTACAAGGCGAGATGGGTATCATATGGTTCACCTAAGCTGATGGCTACCTAAGCCTTCGGGCGAGACGGTACCGTCTATAGTGAGAATGGTACCATACAGATCCACCCTAAGCCTTCGTTTCCGTTGTCGCCAATTGGCTAAATACAGACTACACACACATCCACAGCCATTCCAACAGTACATAAAACACTTAACATGCATTTCACGCAATACATTCCCAGTTAAGGAGGCGCGATAATAATGAGCTTAGCTCGCATTGCGTGGATTCCCCTTGACGAACAAGTAACTGAGTAACTCACACACAGACTAACACACACACACGCACCCTAAAACCCAAAACTTAATACCATACATCCCCAATTTCCGTCCCCCGCAGTTTCTCCCCGGCGTGAATATCCTGGTAAACTCACAATTCTCAACCAATTTACTCCCAATTTACTCTCAAAACTCGGGGTTCTTGACTGGCGAAGAGGAATTTACACGAGCGAATTTTCCCTCCAATTCTATGTAGAATTTGGGTCTAGTACTTTCGAAGACATACATTTATAATATTTATTCCACTTATTGTACTCTGGCTTCAGTTTAGTTGCCGATACTAGTACCATATTGCCTAAATTTATTGCCAGAAATTAGTAGCTGGTCAGAAGTTGTCGGAGAAATGTCTCGTGTGTATCTGTGGCCGGGCTTACCCAATTTACTCCTTTTATTCGTCGAGGGAGAGTCTGGTTATCGATTCTGGTAATTAGTTTATGATGATCTGATGCCTACACAGGGAATGATGGAGGAGGTGGAGGAGGAGGGGGAGAGGAGGAAGAGTGAGGAGGAGCAAGGGGGAGGAGGTGGGAAGGAGAGTGAGGGGAGAGAGGAGGAGGAGGAGGAGGAGGAGGTGGGGGGGAGGAGAAGGAGAGTGAGAGGGAAGGAGAGGAGGAGGGGGAAGGGGAAGGAAGAGGAGGAGGAGAGAAGAGGAGGATAGGTAAGAAGGAGGAGGAGAGGGAGATGGTGAGGAAGAGGAAAAGGAAGAGAACTAACCCCTTCTGTTCTGACGAAGTCTATTTTATTTTATTCTGGCTACAATTAAACGATTATATTCACTTTAACAGTCCGCCAGAGTGGACAGAAGGGTGCTGAGCTGGTATGGTCATGTTGAACGAATGGGAGATGAAAGGCTTACAAAGAGAATATGTGAGTCAGATACAAGGGGAGATAGAGGGGCAGGAAGACCCCCATTGAGATGGAGAGACTGTGTAAGAAAGGCTTTGGATGATAGAGGAATGACTATAGATCAGACAGGGGAAGTGGTGGTGGACAGGAGTGAATGGAGAATGCTTGTGTATAGTTGAGTGAACACGTGGTCATTTGGAGTAAGGGGTCGGGCGCAAGTTCGACTAGATAATAGTCCATCAGGCGCCTGGCCCGGGGGGACGATTAATATGAAGGGTGTGCCTGGAAGTGTGGTGGGAGGGCTTGTGGCTTTGGCTCCGCTGCATGTCTGCCTGCCGAGATCGGAACCTCTCCGGGTGGTCAGGGGCCGGGGGAGTGCTGGAGCGACCTTGGTAACCCTGGTCTCTGGGTCTTCTCCTGGGTGACCTGGATGTGTGAGAGTTTGTGTTTTTTATCTGTGTTTATTTTTTGTTTTATGATGTTTTTGTGTTTTCCCTGTTCTTGCTCTGTCTTGAGTCGGCTACCCCCACAATGGGGATTGGGCCTGAGCATATAGATAGATAGATAGATAGATAGATTCACTTTAACAAGGGCCTTCATTAACAGGCTTCAAACTATCTCAGTTAACCCGTTTCATTACCACAGATCCTTATCAAACTGCATTAAATCGTCTAACTATAGCCAGAATAAAGTTGAAAGGACGTCACCGGTACAGAAGGGGTTAATTCAAAGGACTTACACATTGCGTTAGAGCTATACACAATATACAACTACATTGCATTAAAGCTATACACAATATACAACTACATTGCATTAAAGCTATACACAATATACAACTACATTGCATTAAAGCTATACACAATATACAACTACATTGCACTAAAGCTATACACAATATACAACTATATTGCACTAAAGCTATACACAATATACAACTACATACAGTAATGATAATAAACACCATGTGAGGAAGAACACTTTATTCACAACGTTTCGTATATAGCTTCATAAGGCCAATGACATAAACCAACATATTTTTCAAGTCAACAATTCATTTCAAGACGGAAAAGGTGGAGGAGGAGTTATATGCGAAACGTTCTCAATAAAGGGGGAGGAGTTATATGCGAAACGTTGTCAATAAAGGAGGAGGGGTTATATGCGAAACGTTGTCAATATTATTTATTATTATTATTATTATTATTATTATATGAGATGCCGAAGTCTCCAACCAGGGTGCAGAAACACCATCAAGATCAATCCACACAAAACACCCGGAGGCACTGGAGAGAGACTATGGCAACTTAGGAAAAAATAAAAACATACACTGTATACTGTACTGTACATATACACATATTAAACACAGATAACATATTATGCAGTGGAGGATATCAAGCTTAAATATAATACAATAAAATAGAATAAAATAAGTTTAAAAATTAGAATTAATGCTGCAAAAAAGCATTAACTCTAGACTTAAAAATGGAGATATTAGCTGAATTGACAATAAAGGGGAAGGAGGAGTTATATGCGAAACGTTGTCAATAAAGGTGGAGGAGGGGTTATATGCGAAACGTTGTCAATAAAGGTGGAGGAGGGATTATATGCGAAACGTCAATAAAGGAGAAGGAGGAGTTATATGCGAAACGTTGTCAATAAAGGTGGAGGAGGGGTTATATGCGAAACGTTGTCAATAAAGGGGGAGGAGGGGTTATATGCGAAACGTTCTCAATAAAGAGGGAGGAGGGGTTATATGCGAAACGTTGTCAATAAAGGGGGAGGAGGGGTTATATGCGAAACGTTCTCAATAAAGGGGGAGGAGTTATATGCGAAACGTTGTCAATAAAGGGGGAGGAGGGGTTATATGCGAAACATTGTCAATAAAGGGGGAGAAGGGGTTATATGCGAAACGTTGTCAATAAAGGGGGAGGAGGGGTTATATGCGAAACGTTGTCAATAAAGGGGGAGGAGGGGTTATATGCGAAACGTTGTCAATAAAGGGGGAGGAGGGGTTATATGCGAAACATTGTCAATAAAGGGGGAGAAGGGGTTATATGCGAAATGTTGTCAATAAAGGGGGAGGAGGAGTTATATGCGAAACGTTGTCAATAAAGGAGGAGGAGGGGTTATATGCGAAACATTGTCAATAAAGGGTGAGGAGGAGTTATATGCGAAACGTTGTCAATAAAGGGGGAGGAGGGGTTACATGCGAAACATTGTCAATAAAGGAGGAGGAGGGGTTATATGCGAAACATTGTCAATAAAGGTGGAGGAGGAGTTATATGCGAAACGTTGTCAATAAAGGTGGAGGAGGGGTTATATGCGAAACGTTGTCAATAAAGGTGGAGGAGGGGTTATATGCGAAACATTGTCAATAAAGGTGGAGGAGGAGTTATATGCGAAACGTTGTCAATAAAGGTGGAGGAGGGGTTATATGCGAAACGTTGTCAATAAAGGTGGAGGAGGGGTTATATGCGAAACGTTGTCAATAAAGGGGGAGGAGGGGTTATATGCGAAACGTTGTCAATAAAGCGGGAGGAGGGGTTATATGCGAAACGTTGTCAATAAAGGTGGAGGAGGGGTTATATGCTAAACGTTGTCAATAAAGGGGGAGGAGGGGTTATATGCGAAACGTTGTCAATAAAGGGGGAGGAGGGGTTATATGCGAAACGTTGTCAATAAAGTGCTCCTCCTCACATGATGTTTATTTTCATTCTGTCTACTTTACAAAGTATATTTTTATCATAATTACAATAATGGTTGGTTGGGCTAACTACCCTCTCTCGAAAACAAATCTAGATAATCGAACGAATTGCCTCGATGGAGGTGATTCATTTGTGGACACCAACGGGGATCAATCCGTCTGGCAATAGATAGATAGGTAGATAGAAGATAGGCATAAGTTGTTCTGAAAAAAGTGTTAAATGAGGGTTAGTGGCCAAGTATTTCTATAAACAGTTTTTGAAAGCATAAAATGTATTATAATTTGTAACGCTTGAAAAAATACAAATATAACACAGAACTGGAGAGACACGTTTAAAAGTTTAGACATCAAAATCCAAACAATAAAACGTAGCTCTTTTAATATATAAGACAAGGGGAAAAAGCTAATGAAAACAACATTCGCACGCCTGGAGCTACAGTACAATCCTTCCTCTTCAAAAATAAAATGAAATATATATAAATGAAAATACTGTATATAACTAAAGAACACGATACACGGGAGTATAAAGCAATATACATCAAACATTCATAGAACAAACATGAAGCAAAACAATAAACAACTAAGGCGAAAGGTTTCAGGGGTTGGGGAGGTACGGTTGGCAAAATAAGTCATGTCTCCGCTGTCATTACGTTATGCTCGCTGTGTGCTGTGTTAAGGTCTGTCAGATGTTGAATAGGGTGTGTATAGTTAGGAACATGTTTGTATATCTCACTCGGAACGATGAATTAAGCCTTAGGTAGTACTGATATCAATTATTGATCGAAATATACTTGGTGCCGCAAAATCATTTATTTGGCCGACTGTACAGTCACGAGCATAAATACTACGACACCAACCAGATAATGTTCGCCCCTTCCCCTCCAAAGGTATTGCTCAACTTTGTATTCAAACTCACAATTAAATTCTTTATTTCGTCCTAGGAGTGGTTGCATTGAGGCAGTTGGACAAAATTCAAAATAAAGCTATTAGATTAATCAATAACCCTGCAATCACACAGGACCTTCCTACATTATCCATACGAAGAAACGTTGCATCCCTTGCATTATTCTACAGATATTTTCACAGCAATTGTTTCGAGGAACTTGCTTCAATTGTGCCGCCTCTCCACATCTTTCCCCGTAGAACTAGGGCAGCTGAGAGCGCCCATGAATTTACACTTTCTCCTCCACAATGCAGAACTTCTGCTTATCAAAATTCATTTATCCCCAGAACTACTACTCTTTGGAATTCACTTCCCTCGAGTTGCTTTCCAGAAACTTACAATCTACAAAAGTTTAAATCCAGTTGTTACAAACATTTTCTGAATGGAGGATGCCTTTAGGCACATGGACCTTTTTGTTTTATCTGTGTTTTTCCTTCCTCCGTTCATTGTCTCTTAAAAAATAATTAAAAAAAAAAAAAAGCTACCGTACCGTCAGACGATTGTATTCAGCTTAGTATATACCTCTCGTGATGAAGGAGTTGACATTATCTGGTTGATGTCGCAGCACTTTTGTTCGTGACTGTACATGACATAGGCTACTACACTAAGCACTATAAATGTGTAATAAAGGTATATAAGATAATTGGGTATGTTGATAGTGATATATCTTTCTAGCCTTATATCAACCTTTTGAGAATCATGACACGTTTTTGACAGTTTAGTCTGGCCATCATTAGACGATCTTATATAGCTTAGGGTGAACTTGTGGGAGCTAAAGAGTTAATTGAGTATTTACCCCTTTAATTGCTAGATATCCTTCCTAAATTGCATAAAATCGTCTACTGCTAACCAAAATATAATGAACAAATTAATGCGTCCTACATCATCAAGTGGTTAAATTAACATATTACTACTGCCAATATACTTAAGTGATAAGGGTGTATTGTTATGGACACCTTATTTACCCCTTTCCTACCCTTATATACAAACAACCTAATTAATTAATTTCACTCTCAACACCAAACACCTCCCAATTAAATTAATGAAAGCATGTGCTCCTCCCGGAATTCGAACCTGGGATACCACATACAGATCTTTTAAGGGGAGGTTTCTAGTTTGTTTCCTACTCTTCCAGCAATCTTAAAATGTCACCCCCTTGACCCCCTTTCAAGATAAATTTGTACATTTTTCGGTAGAAAAATGTCCCGGCCAAAGGCCGGTTTCTCTTAAATTACAGGCTCGCTATCGCTCGCCAGGATAAAATCGACACCTAAATTCACGAAAGGTCTTAAAATTGACAGAATGGGGCGGAAATTCTTAAAATCACCAAACTTATGGGGGCAAACGTCTTAAAATCTCAAAAACAATGGGGCTAACCATGAGGGAGAAAGGGGTCAAGAAAAAAATCCCTCAAGTGGAGACCTCCCCTTAAACACTCTAACCATTACACCATCAAAACAGATATGAATATTATTAAAATATATAAGTATGGGAAAAATAGCGGCAGTGGATTGAGTAGTGGTTTAGTTCGTTGTCCTTGTTTATACGGCTTGGCGTTATATTGGTACAGCGAGTGAGAGTCTAACCCACAAACCCAAGCGGTCGTGAGGAGGAATCGAACCCGTACATAAATCATTACCCATACCAGAGCAAGGGAGCCCAGTCTGTAATCCAATACTCTCTCTCTGTCTGTTTGTCTGTCTCTCTCTCTCTCTCTCTCTCTCTCTCTCTCTCTCTCTCCATCACCCCCTTATCTACCGTTTATGTTTCAAGTTTCATTAAATAAGAAACCACCAAACTGGGCACCGTTATAAAGAGTGACAAAATACATCGTGTGTTATACACCCTCCCTCAGTATTGTCCTCTCTGTCTGTCTGTCTGTCTGATGTCTGTCTGTCTGTTGTCTGCCTGTCTGTCTGTCTGTCTGTTGTCTGTCTGTCTCTCCCTTTATATATATATATATATATATATATATATATATATATATATATATACTGTATAATTTTATAATATATATAATACTGTTTCTTTCAGAATATCTCTCAAACTCGCAATGAAGAAATACCACATATCGCAACGTAAATATAATTTCTGCGTACTGTTTTCACAGAATCTTAGATGTATAATTATTTTTGGACTACTAATTAATATCCTTTCATCATATCCTATCCGAAATGCCATGTTAGCTTTTCCATGCTGCGTGGTGTTTTTTATCAACTATTTCCACGCCAGGATAAACTGTAGGGAGTGGTGGGTGGGGAGGAGCCTAGCTACTGCTGTATCATTCTTTTCTCTACCTAGTATTTAGTAGCTTAGCAGTGTAGATATCCAAGCTGCCCCGTAAGGACCAACAGGTCTTTTGCAGTTTGAAATTCCTTTGTACTCCTGTATATTCTTCCTTCTTCCCTTTAATCCTCCTCCCCTTCTTTCCCTTTGTGTCACTTCTTCTTGCTATTCCTCTTCCTCTTCTTTCACTTCTTCCTCCTCCTGCTCCCCCTCTTCCGTGTCAGTTTTTCCATACTACATAGTAGTTTTCCAACTGTTTACATGCCAGCATTAGCTGGAGGGAGTGGTGGGTGGGGAGGAGCCTTCTTCTTTGCTATTCTTTTCTCTACCTCGTAGTCAATAAATTAGTAGTTTTAGATATCCAAACTACCCCGTAAGGACCAATAGGTCTCTTGCAGTTTGTTCTCCTTTGTATTCCTCCTTCTCCTGCTCCTCCTCTTCCTCTTAGTCCAACCCCTCTTTCCTCTTCCTCCCCTGTCCCTCCTCCTCCACCTCCACACTAATCACCGCTCGTACCATTCCAATAACTCCCCCTCAGCACATAAATATATATATAATACTACGCCCACAAAAATGTAATTCGACGTATGACTTTTAAATCCCCTCATCATGCAGCGCCATTTTTCCGTTCTCCCTTCCTAATTAAAGATTCGGCGAGATTTTATTTTCACCGACCAGTTAATTTCGTTGGTAAAAATAATCGCGCTGTTGAACTTTGGCTTCTCAGTGAAAATAATCTAAGAGTCCCTTTAGTACATCGTGCCTTTACCCTATCAGTGACTGCATCCCTTTCAATGACCATAACCTCACTCTTCCCTGCATTTACCTTCAGCTTCCATTTCTCGCACACAGTGTCAAACATATCTTCCAAACCCTGTAACTCCCACTCATTATCACTCATCAGAACTGTAGCATCAGTAAACAGCAGACCAGGCAATATCCACTCACTTCCTTCCCTTATCAGGGGTACGGTACACCTCATTCATTATCAGGGGTACGGTACACCTCATTCATTATCAGGGGTACGGTACACCTCATTCATTCATACATACATACATAGTCAATCAGCGCCTTTCGTTCCTTCCAATGTCTCTTCCTCCCTCCTCCACTCCACTTTCCATGTATACCTGTGTGTCATTCTGTGTCGGAAGAAGGTGTTGGCTATCCACAGCCTCCTCCCCACACATACGTCCACAAGTGCACTGCCATTCCCATATACCTTTGACATTATAATGATACACTGAGATTGATTTATATATACGGTATATATATATATATACTGTATATATAATATATATATATATATATATATATATATATATATATATATATATATATATATAATAATAATAATAATAAATACAAATACAAATATCCCTCCCCTTCCTCAATCTCCATATTCCAATACATCTAAAACTTTCTATAATTCCTAAGCTTACCTATTGTTTTGTAACTGCCCTGTATTTTGTAGTCTCGGAAACCCCCCTCCGCCATTAATTTATAGGAATTTTAAACATTGGGCTTACACAAATATTATTCTTTTCTGCAATGCCCATTGAAACCGGTTGAAAAATACTTTAAATACTTTAAAATTGTAAGTCTGCAATACGTATGTATAAAGGCGAACGATAACCAGAATATTCATTCAGAAAACTCGCGAACGAATCATGTTGTATTCACATTTATAGAGTATACACAATATATATATATATATATATATATATATATATATATATATATATGTTAGTATAGCCAGGTAATAGATTCTCTTTTAAACAGACGAGGTTAAAGGCAATAGCAGTTTCAGCATTCAGGATTTTATTGTTACAGCTTTCAATAGTTCTAACAATTTTCCTCTGGGGTTCAGAGATGAGGTACAACAGGTTAGCAAAATTCATAGTGGATCCAACGTTTCACAAGTAAACATCTTGCATCTTCAGGGAATGGAGAGGTAATGATTAGAATAAGGACAAAACAACATATTTATACAAAATTCGAGGATCAAGAATAGGTAGGTGGGCGGAGCTACTGTGTGTGGGGTGGCTGTTCATTGGTGGAAGGCAGTCTATTCGCGAGACGGGCACTAAATCTTATCGGTGGTTGGTTGTTGGCTGTGGGTGGCTGTGATTGGTTGGTGTTGTCAGTTGTGTGCTGAGCGCGGAAAGGTAAGGGAGGGGGGCACAGGGCGAGAGGAAGGGGGGCAGTATGCCTGTAGCGCTTGCCTGAAGGAAGAATTTGAAGGTCTTGTGTTTGGTTGTTGATGCTGGGGTTGAGTGTTTGGATGTATAGAGCTTCTAAAATAGCTAGTCTTCTGGGGTCTGATTCTTTGTCGAGTATGGTAGTTTGTTTGTCTAGGTCGGCGCGAGTTAGGGCAAGATGGTGAGGGGCTTGATAGTGATCTTTTATAGCGCCAGATTGAAGGTGGAGGGTTAGTCGACGGGAAAGGCGAGTCTGTGTCATTCCAACATAGGATAGTGGTCCACAGTCCCCAGAGGTGCAGATATGCTGGTATATCACATGATCGTCTTTCGGTTGGTTGGTGGAAATGGGGCGGTTACGGAGGACAAGGTTGGAGGTCTTAGGAGATTTGTAGTAAATAATGAGTTATATTTTATTGTCAGGGTTGGTGGGGAGGACGTTTTTGTGGATTATTTCTTTCATAATGGATTCGTCTGTTGTGTGGTCGGAAGATATGTAGTTTCTGTAGAAAAATGTAATGTCATTGGCCGGGTTGGTGCTAGGGGGGTCTAGCACCAACCCGGCCAATGACATTACATTTTTCTACAGAAACTACATATCTTCCGACCACACAACAGACGAATCCATTATGAAAGAAATAATCCACAAAAACGTCCTCCCCACCAACCCTGACAATAAAATATAACTCATTATTTACTACAAATCTCCTAAGACCTCCAACCTTGTCCTCCGTAACCGCCCCATTTCCACCAACCAACCGAAAGACGATCATGTGATATACCAGCATATCTGCACCTCTGGGGACTGTGGACCCCAATCCTATGTTGGAATGACACAGACTCGCCTTTCCCGTCGACTAACCCTCCACCTTCAATCTGGCGCTATAAAAGATCACTATCAAGCCCCCACCATCTTGCCCTAACTCGCGCCGACCTAGACAAACAAACTACCATACTCGACAAAGAATCAGACCCCAGAAGACTAGCTATTTTAGAAGCTCTATACATCCAAACACTCAACCCCAGCATCAACAACCAAACACAAGACCTTCAAATTCTTCCTTCAGGCAAGCGCTACAGGCATACTGCCCCCCTTCCTCTCGCCCTGTGCCCCTCTCCCTTACCTTTCCGCGCTCAGCACACAACTGACAACACCAACCAATCACAGCCACCCACAGCCAACAACCAACCACCGATAAGATTTATTGCCCGTCTCGCGAATAGACTGCCTTCCACCAATGAACAGCCACCCCACACACAGTAGCTCCGCCCACCTACCTATTCTTGATCCTCGAATTTTGTGTCATCACATTCATTCGACATTCCTCCTTCACCATGGCTCGCACACACATCACGGGCTACAACTACCGCAACCCCATCACTATGATAGAGCCCAATATCTCGGGACTTGTCAAGTGGTATAATGTAAAACAGGGTTATGGTTTCATCACAAGATCGGATAATAAGACAGATATATTTGTTCATCACAAAGCAATATCTAAATTCAACTCTAATTATTATCCATCTCTAGGAGAAGGTGAACAAGTGGAATTCGCATTAAACCCGGGCAAAAAGGACCAGAAGCTCACCAAATCACTGGCCCTGGAGGTGCAGCAGTAAAAGGCTCACATCTTGCTCGCCGAAAACACCACACCAGCAAATCAACAAGACAGAAGGAGGAACCTGACATCACAGCCAGTATATACGCCTGTATCCAAGCTGCCACAGTCATTGCTGGCTCAAATAAACATCATCTATGTCAGTTAATCCCTCAAATACTCCAACACAACGGACAACCAACCATCTACATCCCTCCTGAAGCCTTGGACTTTCGAAAAAAGCACAAGAAACCAAGGAGGAAAATCGAACATCAACCCAACATCACCATCACTGAAGACACATCCATCAACCTCGAAGATCATGAAGAGGAGGATAATGAAGAACAAGATGATGAAGAATATGAAGAGGAGGAGGAGGAGGAATGTCTAGACCAAACTCGCGAGAAGTCTCCCTCTCCCCCTCCTCCAGTTCTGACTCCTCAAGTTCCTGAGAAAAAGAAAATCAACAAAGTCTCAACTACCAAGACACAAGTTGCTGTGAAGACATCAGAATACATCAGAGAAGACAATTCTGGATTCTTGAGAGATACTCAAACTCTTACTCTTGCTAAGATGAAGGAAAAATACCCTGACAAAGAAGAAGAAATAGACTATGCATTTACACCACAAGGGATAGACGTGTATAAAATGCTTATTGACCCACGCATGGAATTATCACCTTATTTTCTATTACCAATAAGATAACTCAATCAAAACAAACTTTTCTTAGTTATAAATATTATATTTCAGTTAGGCCCTCAGCTACTATGTAAACTGCCCAATAACAACACTTAATAAATAAAAACAGCAAAGTGGCCGGCCCACCAACTTTTTCCCTTCTACTGTACTTCATAATTTCCTACTTTACCTTCCTGACCAAACCCTCTACTTATTCCCCCTCCTTCCTAAAAAAAAAATCTAATCATTACCTCTCCATTCCCTGAAGATGCAAGATGTTTACTTGTGAAACGTTGGATCCACCATGAATTTTGCTAACCTGTTGTACCTCATCTCTGAACCCCAGAGGAAAATTGTTAGAACTATTGAAAGCTGTAACAATAAAATCCTGAATGCTGAAACTGCTATTGCCTTTAACCTCGTCTGTTTAAAAGAGAATATATATATATATATATATATATATACAGTATATATACTGTATATTACTCTTAACACGTAACAACATAGTATACAAATGGAAAATATCTTATTGTTTGGAATTAAGATATTTCTGTTTACATAAAGGAATTAACAGGGCGAAATAGATATATTGAAAACCAAACCCATGTACCAATATTACAAATTTCCTGAGCCCCATGAAGAAGATTCCTGCTCAAAAAATCATGGTCTCACGCACAAAATGTTTCCAGATTTATGCATGTAATAAGAATTCTTCAGAGGGCTGGGGGCCGTTTTGCCTGGCAGGGGGGCATTTGGGGGAGCGGGCGGTGGGGGGAGGGGGGGAGAAGCGAAAAGAGGGGAAGATAGGAGACGAGGGAAGGGAGGATAGGGGGAGGGAAAGAGAAGGACAGAATGAAGGGAGGGACAGAGAGGGAAGGAGAGGCGGAGATAAATGGATAGAAAGTGAGGAAGATAGGGGAAGAGAGAGGGAGGAGAGAAAGGAAAGGGAGGCAGATAGGGAAGGGAGGAAAAGCGAAGGAGGTGGAGGAAAAGGAAGGTAAACATCAAGCAAGGAATATACGTAATAAGAGAGGGAGAGGAGAGCAAGGGGGTAGAGAGGGGAGGGAGAGGGAGGGAAGAACATAGGAAGGAGATGGGAGAGGAAAGGAATAGGAAACAAAGGTACAGAATAGTAAAAGAGAGAGCAGGAGAGGGAGAAAGATAGGTAGAGAGAGAGAGGGGGAAAGGGAGGGAAGAAGATAGGGAAAGAGAGGGAAGGAGAGGAGGAAAAGAAAGGAGGGAGATACGAAAAGAGAGGGAAGGAGAGGAAGATAGATATAGAAAGGGAAGGATAAGAGGAAAGGAGAGGGAAGAAGATAGGTAACGAGAGAGAGGTGTGGAAAGGAAGGGAAGAAGATAGAAACAGGGAAGAGAATAGGAAAAAAGAGAAGGAGAAGAAAAAAGGAAGAGGGATAGAAAAGAGAAAGAAAGGAAGGATAGAAAGTGAGAAGATAATATAGACTATAAGAAGAAAAGAAAGTAAATGCGAAGGGAGGGGAAGAGGAAATGGGTGAAGAAAAGGGGAAAATTTATAAACTAGATGTGGACAGGAGATAAGGGGAGAGGAAATGAGACGAGAAAAGAGTAGGAAAAGGAGAGAAGAAATCTGAGGAAAGAAGAGGAAAGAGAAGATCGAAAGGAGAGAAGAAGAGGAAACAGAAGAAGAAATTAGAGAAGATAGAAGATAAGAGATATAAATTAGAAGAAGAAATTAGAGAAGGAAGAAAGGGAAGAAGAGGAAATTAGAAGATGAGAAGAAATGCGAAGAAAGAAGAGGAAATAAAGGAGATAAGAGGAGGAAAGGTCTTAAGGTGGGCACACTAATGGGGTGAACGTCTTAAAACCACAAAACTAATAGGGCTAAACATGAAGGGAGAAGGGGGTCCAGAAACCCCCCCCCCCCCCTTTAACTCTATATATTCAAACGGTCTTCAGTTTTGTTTCCATAATTCTTGTCTTATATCAAAAGAGGTAAATAAGGATGAATTTGAGGAGGTTAACCCCTTCTCTACCGGCGACGTCTTTTTAACTTTATTTTGGCTACCATTAGACGATTTTTTAAAAAAGGGCCTCCAGCTCTTAGTTGGCTCCGAACTATCTCCCTAAACCCTTTTTACTCCCACAGAGCCTTGTTATGCCGCACAGAATAGTGTACATAATAGCTAGAATCTAATTAAAAAGATGTCGCCGGTACAGAAGGGGTTAAGCATTACTTTTGACCGTGCCTTTACAGTAAGGGAATGTTTAGGAAGAACAACGTAGCGCTTTCAGTACGATGATGCCAGCCAGTCAGTCAGTAGCCAGCTCTTACTCCCACAAGGGGTAGGGAGGATCAGCAAGAGACTCAAGAAAAGAAAACAGAGGTGACAGGAGAAGAACACATAACAGTTCGCTCACGAAAGGCAAGCAGACAAATATTCAGAAGTACCAATCACTCAACAGCCCCCGAAATCAATGGCATAATCTCAGATGTTATGGATCTACGATAACGTCAAATCAGTTTTGTTCTGTGTCAGTGCATATACAGTATATCTGCTCACCAAATTTCGTGAAAATCGGTTTATAGCGCATAACCAATCTGTCCAGCAAAGTTCATGAACATCTGTGTACAGCACGTATCCTATCTGCCCACTAAATTTCGTGAATATCTCCGTATTGCCTCCTAAATCAAATAACTTCTTCATTGGGCGCATATATTCTATGTGCCCACCAAATTTCGTGAAAATCGGTTCATAAATGTGTGAGATATCCTGTTTACAGACAAACAAATAAAAACAAACGGCGAAAATATGACCTCCGTCCATCTTTGTATGCGGAGGTAATGACGAGGAAAAACAGGGAACATACGCTAAAATATAAAACAGGGAGCATACGCTAAAATATAAAACAGGGAACATACGCTAAAATATAAAACAGGGAACATACGCTAAAATATAAAACAGGGAACATACGCTAAAATATAAAACAGGGAACATACGCTAAAATATAAAACAGGGAACATACGCTAAAATATAAAACAGGGAAGATACGCTAAAATATAAAACAGGGAACATACGCTAAAATATAAAACAGGGAACATACGCTAAAATATAAAACAGGGAACATACGCTAAAATATAAAACAGGGAACATACGCTAAAGTATAAACAGGGAACATACGCTAAAATATAAAGAATGAAGAACAGAGAACAATGAACAGTAAAAGGCCTTAAATAATTAACTGACTCGTACAACTGCACCCACACATGCTGGGAGAGGGATTATAAGACCTTTCGTGCCATTTAATTTTCATGTTAAGACCTTTTGCCCCATTTCTTTTTAATTTTTAAGACATTTCGTCCCATTAAGGTGTCGAGTTCTTCGTGGCGAGCTATATAGCGAGACTGTAATTTAGAAGGAACCAGCTTTGGCCGGGAAATTTTTTACCTAAAAATGTACAGATGTATCTCGATAGGGCGATCTTCAGGGGATTTGTTTAAGCTTAATGGAGGTCTAGGGAGTAAACTAACATATAATAATAATAATAATAATAATAATAATAATAATAAATATAATACAACATACTGAAGAGTATAAATACAAAAATAAATAAAATAAATACAAATAAAAAGCTCCCCTATAGAGTGCAGAACAGAAAACATATAGAAGTAAAAGCCCGCCAAGAATAAAGTGCCACATAAAACAGCACCCACACAGGCCGGGCGGGATAAAGAGAGCGGACATATGAGGGACTAAAGCAAGAACACTGGACACAACAGACGGATATTGAACAACAAAAATAGATACAATAAATATATAAACACTTAACCCTGTCAGTACCAGGGTCGTCCTGTTAAGGGGGGATGGTTAATTGGTTGGTCGATTTTTTTTCATGTATTTGTTATTTTTCTACTTTCCTCCCTAGACTTCCACCAAACTTAAAAAAACAACCCCAGGAACCTCCTTCAAGATAATTTTGTACATTTTTCGATAGAAAACTTCCCGGCCAAAGGCCGGTTTCTCTTAAAATTTCAGGCTCGCTTTAACTCGCTAGGAAAATATTGACACCTAAATGACACAAAAGGTCTTGATACTGTTTTAGAAATGCGACAAAAGGTTTTAATATCGCCAAACTAATGGGGCGACCGACTTTAAATCTATAAACTAATGGCGCGACCGACTTTAAATCTATAAACTAATGGCGCGACCGACTTTAAATCTATAAACTAATGGGGCGACCGACTTTAAATCTATAAACTAATGGCGCGACCGACTTTAAATCTATAAACTAATGGCGCGACCGACTTTATATCTATAAAATAATGGGGCGACCGACTTTATATCTATAAACTAATGGCGCGACCGACTTTATATCTATAAACTAATGGGGCGACCGACTTTAAATCTATAAACTAATGGGGCGACCGACTTTATATCTATAAACTAATGGCGCGACCGACTTTATATCTATAAACTAATGGGGCGACCGACTTTAAATCTATAAACTAATGGTGCGACCGACTTTATATCTATAAACTAATGGCGCGACCGACTTTATATCTATAAACTAATGGTGCGACCGACTTTATATCTATAAACTAATGGGGCGACCGACTTTAAATCTATAAACTAATGGGGCGACCGACTTTATATCTATAAACTAATGGTGCGACCGACTTTATATCTATAAACTAATGGTGCGACCGACTTTATATCTATAAACTAATGGGGCGACCGACTTTATATCTATAAACTAATGGCGCGACCGACTTTAAATCTATAAACTAATGGCGCTAAACATGAGAAAGAAGAGGGACCAGAAAAACGCCCCATCTCCCCTTAAGAGCGGACATACGAGGAACTAAAGCAAGACGATTGGATATTGAAAAAAATAAAACAAAACACACATACATACATACACACACACTTAACCCTTCATGTACCAGTGACGTCCTTTTCACCTTATCCTGGCTACTATTAGACGATTTATTCAGCTCAAAAAG